>CAUYON010031750.1:0-24894 GCA_963573935.1 Arctocebus calabarensis
GTGGTGGGCACCTGTAGTCCCCGCTACTTGGGAGGTGGAGGCAGGAGACTCGCTTGAGCCCAGGAGTTGGAGGTTGCTGTGAGCTGTGATGCCACAGCACTCTATCCAGGGTGACAGCTTGAGGCTCTGTCTCAAAAAAAAGAAAAAAAAAAAAGAAAAGGACAAACTCTCCAAGGTTCAAAGAGTTTCAATAAGAAACTGAATCTTGCATTTCAATGGGAGTGGACTTAGTCTCCGAGAGAATCTTGGCTAATATTCACAGTCACAGTTTATTACCAGATGTGCATTTAAATGCTTGTATGAAGACAAGGCCATATAATTACCCAAAGACAATGTCTCTTTACATGAACTAATGGTTTTCAAAGCTTAAGAAATCCTAGATATGGGAAATATGAGAGAACGAGTCTTTATTTGCTCCTTATTCCCCACCTACGTGCAGAATAGTGAACAAATAAGTATTATTACTAATTCTTAGGCTAGTCATGTGAAGCCATAAAATCTGCACTCTATGGTGAGCAGGCATTTTATAGAGAACAGGACACAATCCACCATTCTTAGAGGCATTTACAAACCAATTGTTCTCAAGCCTAATAACCGCCATTGCCTTTTCTCTCCACCTGGGATCTCTGCAGATGGTGCCCAAACTGAAACGCTTCGTGACTTTTGTCTATTTTATTTCCAGTTCAGATGCATCTAATCCCTAAAATAGCAAGCTGAAGGCACTTTGCTCTCTCTCTCTTTTTATAATATTTTCACAGAATCAGTGGCTTTTGGGGCTTAAGGGGATCTTAATATACATAGAATCTTTAAGGCCCCCTTTTCAGAGTGAGCAAACTTTAAGGAATATTGAAGAACAGTCATTCATCTTTTAGCTGGAGAAAGACAAACGCTAGAATCCAAGTGTTTGAATTCTCAGTCTGTGCCCATCGATTTCTCCAAACCACATTCTTTGATTCTGCAGTAACTGGACAGCCATTGCTCAGTTCTCAGGAGAAATAAGTATTCTCCACATTGTTACCTTTACAGTGCATCACACATCAAACATTCATGGCATACTGTGGCCATCACATACTCAAAAAAAAAACAAAAAACAAAAAAAACTGGGGACTTATCTTAATGTGGACTTTTATAATTCTAGAAAACAAATCGAGTTGAGAGTGGTTATTTGCACTTGAAGAAGAGGAGTGGAGAAAGCATCTTCTAGTGCAAATAAATAGATGTTTGGGCCACAAGCTTTACACTCTGGGGAATCCCCAAGGCTTGAGTTGACTTGTTTTTATTTGCGTTTTTCTATGAATTGAATGACTTCCTTTGGAGAGCAAATGACTCTGTGATGCCCAGATGGAAGGTTTGAAATGTGTCATGAAGATGTTTTCTCATTATAGCAGGATATATTTACAGGCTTATGGGTCTAGGTGTGAATGAGGTTAGCAAAGGAAACAGAACTTACTTGTTATATTCCAAAAGTAAGTAGCATGGCCTATTTTCTCTCCTCCCTAAATAGTTTATGCCATATAAAATCTTAATTAAATTTATTCAATCAATATTTTTTAAGTAAAATAAAAATGATGCGTCTGTTTTTTCTCTGACGTTTTTAGGCTAAATGTATTAGTGCCTTTAGTTCAAGAAGTGAGAACATTTGAATCACTGTGAGGATAGAGCTAGCAATCATGTGATTTTACAATGCAGAATAATGTGTTACAATGATGTGACATAGTCAGCTCAAAAGAATACAAAGTTATAAACCTCCTATTAAAGGCTTTTAAATTATATTACGTGCATTACCATTTAGCAGATTAAACATGAAAGTTTAAAAACACTACACTGTTTCCCACCAATGAAAATAAAATGATGTAAACCAAGGGGGAAGTAGATGTCTCTTACATTTGATGCTTTTGTCTTCATTGTTCTATAACAATAAGGTTACTCTTGAATCATCAACAACATAGCACATATGCCTTGTCACGAATCACAAGGATTCTATGTTAGAATAGCTTCCCAAATGTGGTGTTCCCCCTATCCACTTTCAGTGTGCTCAGATCCTCATCAGTATTAGCCTGAATCATTGAAATAATCTTATTTTTTCCTTTTCCGATTGTCTTTGTTACCTTCTCATAAAATAATAATAATAAGCAAACCAAAGCAGACTGGACCTGCTATTGTCACTCTTCTGCTCAAAGGTCAGCCTGTTGCATATGCACTGTCTTGCTTTTATCATGCCATTCCCCTCCCAGCGCCCCATTAACCTTACACCTCCCACACAAACACATGCTCACCACGCTCTGAACACAGTGCTCCCTTTCAGAACTTCTCACACAATTACTTCCTTCTTCTAGGAATGTCCTCTTCAAGTCTTCCTCTCCACGTTTATCATTGTGGGCAGAATTTAAATACCAAAATTCCCTTAATGAGCATTTCTAACTATCCAGGTGGTGGTAACCACTCTTTCACTTTAGATTTCAGGCTCAACTTTTCACACCTGTAAAAGAGCATTTGTTGTATGTTGTAATTATCCATACAATTGTCTCTTCCTCTGGCAGACACTTTAACAGTAGCTATCAAACCTTTCTAATGCAGCTGCCATGAAAACCACACTCTTGCATTGCAATCCAGAACACACACAGGCACGTATTCACACACGTACAGCTGAAACACTGATTCATGAAACAATATATTCCCTTACCCTGAGCCATGCGCTTTAATATTTTCTACTTTGAACTGCTTTTGAAAGCAATGCTGGTCACAACCTGTTGAATTGATTGTATAGCTCAACAATGAGGCACTATTACCAGTTCAGAAAAAAACAAAAACAAAAAAACTGGGCAGCACCTGTGGCTCAGCAAGTAGGGTACCGGCCCCATATACCGAGGGTGGCGGGTTCGGACCCAGCCCTGGCCAAACTGCATCAAAAAATAGCCGGGCGCTGTGGTGGGTGCTTGTAGTCCCAGCTACTTGGGAGGCTGAGGCAAGAGAATGACCTAAGCCCAAGAACTGGAGGTTGCTGTGAGCTGTGACTCCATAGCCCTCTACTGAGGGCCATAAAGTGAGACTCTGTCCCTACAAAAAACAAAACAAAACAAAACAAAAAAACCTCTGTCCCATATGACTAATATAATTGGTGATTTTTTTTACCTCTCTAATGCTTAGACGATGGCAGATACTCAATAAGTGTTTGTTAAATGGATGATGTGCAAAGATAATATTTTTGAAAATGTTTCTTAAACTCTTTTTTTTCCTCAGCTATAATGTATTTTTTATTTCCATCTTGAACTTAACTGAGCTTTTCTTTTTTCCTTTCTTTCTTTTATTGGGGCAGGGGAGTGTCTTAGAGGAAGAAAAGAATAAGGTACACCTGGGTCATGTTGGCCCTTGGAGGCTGTTAAAGAAGTCAAAGTTAATGATTAGAGCAAGTAAAACCCATGGTCAGACAGGGTTTTGAACTTAGTCATTTCATTAACTTTCAGAAATTGGGAGCATAAGCATTTTTTGTAGAAATTATTTTAATTATTTGACTTTGAGCCTCAAGATGGTCCCATTAGAACCAACATATGTCTAATAGGAAAAGAATAGTATTTGTCATCAAAGTAATTACCTCTTGTTCTTCCTAGTCCCCCTACATGTTTACATTTAGTTTGTTTCCTGTTTTTAGTTTTTGACTTTCGGTGTTTGACAGACTATACATTTTGCATTATAAATTTTATGGTCACAATCCAGACCCTGGGTTCTTAACAGATATTAATAATCACACTAGAAACATTTTTCTTGGTCCAACGGCAGCCTTGCCAGTTTGTAACCAGGAATAAATAGAACACTCAGTTTATTCGGTCCATGTGCTCATTAGGAAGCTTACAGAAAATAAATCAGCCTTTTTCTTGACGTTGATAGCGGAGTGGAAGAGGAAAGCTTGTGAATAATCAGTTATGACTAATTTATAGATTGAGCTGTCCATTTATTGATTTTTATGATAATTTTGTAACATTTTCTTTAGATAATAATGAAATGAAAAGTTCAACGATTTGCATTTTAGGTCATGGGCTTAATATAAAATTAATAGTTCCTTAGTATTACTCTTAGATTCAGAGACACTCCCTCAATATCCTTTCTTTTGTTTGAGAAAGGAGAATGACGGGGAATGATACAAAGCTGCTTCAAAATGATCAGTATTACCTATGTGGCCTCAGCAAAAGCCCTTATATTAATTCTAAAGGTGTTGTTTTGAAATCATTTTTCTTCTGTTTTTCTTTTTTTCAGATCACTCTACCCCCAACATACAGAAAAAGAAAAATAAAGAGAACAATAGCCAACAACATTGTATGGAATCCCACGAGGACTTTTAGAAACGTTGTAAGTATAGGTTTAGTAAGAGAGCTAAAATGAGACACCACAATCTTTGACCACACAAAAGGCCTTGAAGTGTCCCTGAACTCCTGGGGTTTCACCTAACACAGCCTTCACATCGCAGTTCCAGGAAAGAACAAGATCAGGGAGAATTGCAGAAACTTCAGTAGCTATTTCCAAAAAAACACATGTTCAGACCTCCCTCTTTGAGATTCTGTTCTTTGCATTTGGTGTGGCATCCATATATATGGATTTGAAAGAGCTTGCAGGAGACTCTGAGCCTCTTCCTTTAGTTCCCTAAGACTTCTGCTTCTGAAAGTTTTCTCTAAAGTACAGTCCTTAGTTCACCTGCATCAGAATCACCTGAAAGACAAGGTTTTCTGGGCCCTATCCTAAACCTGCTGAATCGGAATTCCTGGGGAAATTCTGATGCGTGCTTGAGTCTGCAGTCCAGTGATTAAGCAGCATGTGGAGAGACCCCCTTTCAAAGTCTTAGCACTGAGCAATGAGCCCTTTACAAGGAGAACCTGGTCTAAACGCAACATTAAAATTCCTCGGCACATTCAGGGCTCTTGCCATTCCTCTTCTGTAACTCAGAAAGCACAAATGTCACCAAAATAAGCCCCTAGAATAGGCCTTTCTGTAGTCCCTTTATCTGTAAGAATTGCTGGGGATGATGTGAAGGGAAAACCACAGCACTGTAGTAATGTGCGGACGGGGCACATAGGGTCAAAAGGCGGCAGGCACAGGGTGCCTGCTCATCATTCCCACTTGTCACTTCAAATCTGGAGGTTAGGATGTGTTAGGTCAGAATTTATTGATCAAAAAGGGAAGTATGAATGGAAAGAAATAAATGTTAAGGACAATATCAGAAACTCCAAGATGCTTTACGTTTGTGTGACTGTCAAAGACATTCTTTCTCAGGCAAATTCCACTGACACTGATATCTCAACCATATGTCTATATTTAAATCCACAGGTAAAGTAATCATTACTATCTTGTGGTATAGGTTTATCTGATAAATTTTTAAATAAAATGTTATAAGACAATTTTGTTCAACAACAGTGATAGCAGCTATAGCACCATTGCAGAACCGCTTTGTAGCTGACTGCACGGACTCTGCTTCCAGATTGCCTGGGAATGAATTCTGGGTGTACTTATTAGCTGTGTGGCTAATAAGGGAAAGTTACTTACCTTGAAACTCAGATTTACATTTTAATGTGATGATGATGGTGATAATGATAATACATTAACTACCTCATATTGTTGTTAGGAAAATAAACTGATTAATATTTACAATGTATTTTAAATAGTGCCTAGTCCATATAGGTTCTAGGCAAGTATCTGTTAAATAGTTAAAATTATATGAAAACCAGCCCTTGTTTCTGTACTAGACAGCGTCAAAGACTTTGCAAGCATCCCATCATTTCACTCTTCTCATCACTTCATGTAAAGCACAGCCAATCTTATCCATTCCCCTACAGCTGGATGAACTCAACAAAATGCCCAAATCCAATTGACATGGCATAAAGATCTTTAAATTCTGTAATGATTAATGTGGTTAAAATTCCTAGTTTTTCTGTCACAGCTCTGACCTGAACCTTCTGATAATTTAGATATCTTTGGGATGGGGGGGACAGAAAGATGAGGAGAAGAAACAAAATATCAGGAAAATAATAAGCAAAGCAATTCTATATCCTCCGATCTTCTTTCTAATGTTTGCTAGGACGTATAATGTGCTCTTGGTGTCAATATTTTCCTAAGCATTTTAGTCTTTTTAGAAATTATTATATGTATATATATTTTATATACACACACATGTACATGTGTGTATATATAAATCTTTGTGTATCCATGTTTGAGTGTGTTGAAATGCTTGGGGTTAGAGTTATAATGTCATTTGTTTTTGTGCTTGCTTATCATCCTTGCATGCAAAAGTTTGCAAGTTCCCGGTGTGACAGTCTCGCAGGCATTCCTTCACCTTCAAGGGAATGGTGTCTTGTTGAGCCCCTGCCGCATCTGATCAGAGTCAAAAGACAGACCGAGTTTCTCAGAGGCCAGTGTACTGCAGGGCATGTTTCACTGAGAGCAGGATTTAGTCCCCCTCCAGTATCCCCTGATGTGGCCTCTTGAACAACCTTCAGAGAGAGACTAGCCTGGGATTCATTCGGAATTGAATGACATTATTTCCTCTTACTCGTATTAGTCATTTGCTCATCCTCTTCTTTATGATGGATGAACAACTCTGCTTGCATCTCCCTGAACTTCAAAAAGGTCTTTGTATGCAGAGCTGTTACAGAGAGGCCAATGATGATGGGATCATTTATTTATATTATTATGTCACAATAGAAGTCACTTTGGTCCTTGAATGTGTTCCAGTGACTCATGATATTTTTTCCGATGTTTTCTGACCTCTGCCCCTTTCTGAATTCTCCATCCCCAATAAATTAGCTTCAAAACCACAGAGAAACCACAGCTGTGTTTGTTGATCAGGGATTTGAAGAATGAAAGTAACTGTTTCTATGAGGAATCTTCAAAGGAGGTAAAATTAGTTTCCTGTTGTCTACATATAACCAGATAATACAAGATCTCCGAAATGAAAGTTGTCATTTCTTATTTGGAAAATATTTTCACATGATAAAAAATAGAAAAGTGAGGGAGACATCATCAAGATCTGCTGAATTGTGTGTTTTGTTAATACACTGTAGCGTTATAAATGAGATGACACACAAATCACAATGAAGGTGTGATACAAAGTAATAACATATTGAATGTTTTTAATCCTTTTAAGAGACAAACATGATTATCAAAATATAAAATATTAACTGTCTAAGTCAACAAAAATATGTAGAGTTAACAAAAGAAGACAGTGATTTATGGAAGTTATGCAAAGTGTTCTAGACCTCCAGAGGGTGCTGTTGCATTTACACAGAACTACAATACATTTAATTATGTCCACATTCTCCTAAAATTAAAAAAAAAAGACAGAGTTTTAAACATCTCTAATGTGTTTCCACATAAAACAAGGAAAGACTCAAATAACCATAACAACAATTTATCTTGTAAAATATTAACAAGGCTTATTTCATTTAGCAAACCATTTTATAAAAACCTAAAGATCAGTTACCTAATAAGAGAACAGAAAAAATATCAAGTCATTTAAGATACTATTTACAGTAAACCTCCTTTGAGCAAATTAACTGTGCATTAGCAATAGATATTAAACTGATTGTACATTCAAATATATATGCAGAGATTTAGAGCCCTTTAAAGATTTGTGAGGATCAAGAAATAAATCACATGAAATCAATCTTTGAGAAAAGCTGCAGATTTTGAAAATACAAATAAGTCTCTACCTAAGTAAAATTATTTTGTATTGTCATATCTTGCACATCATCCATATGCCTCCAGTATGAATGATGTTGCCTACTGAGAAAAATGAATCAGAGGCACTAGCTAGTAAACAGTAAGTAAATTAGTCTTTTGCATTATTTCAAAGCTACATGGCAACAGTGGATGTGTATATCTCAACAGATTTTTTAATTCATGTGATACAGCTAAAAATGTGTACATTGAGCTCTAATCTATAGATATGGTTCAAATACTATGACTTTAAAACAATTATTAAAATTGATCCAAATAACTCTTTTTGAGATTGTTTGACATATTTGTTTGTTTCAAATTTTGACTATTATGCATTCTTATCATACTTACAGAATTGTTTGAATCATAACATCATTAGTTACTACTGGAATTTTATGACACATGAAAATTTGAATTTATCTTAAGTCTCTTATTTTCATTTTCCCTGATTTGAAATCATTATTGTTTTTAAAAAAATATATATGTGTTTTTCTTTGAAGTAGAAAAGGGACTGATGCAAATATTCAAGTATTGGTAAAATTCATAAATGATGTCACATAATGCAGGTAACAGAGAAGAAAGTAATTGCACCCAAAAAGTGACTCCAAACTTATAACATTTCTTATTATTAAGATAAAACAATCTATTTGTGAAATGTGCAGAAAATTGATGAGCCATAATTAAATTGAAATAGTAGTGAATCCAGGTGAAGAAGTTAAGCAACATGTATATTAAAGTACGTGAGTATTCCTGGAGAAGTTGCAGAAGGCATATATATAACAGTGTAATGATAGATGCATTCCGTAACATCGTTCAAGGGCGCGAGCTAGCATGGATCCATTCTCTTCATGTTTCTTGGAGAGAGGAGGATTAATACAGCCTGTGGCTACAAGAGAACAAAGTAATCGAGATGGGAACAAAACAAAGCGTAGGGAGGCAGATGGGTGGCAGTTTCCCACGTTTCTGGGTGACTATGGACACAGATGGACCTGTCAAATGTTTGACTTGAGCTGATCTGGATGACGTCAGTAAGGGAAGAGTTTCAACCAAAAGGCTCCCAAGCAGAAAAGGAAGACAAAATAGAGCTTTCTGTAAAACCCAATCTCACAGAAGATTCTTTTGGGGGCTTGTAAGTCATCGAATATATGAAATCCTGAGATTAAGGTGGTGGCAGGAAACATGTAAACATTTCATGTCCAAGAGAATGGCTAGGGAAAAGATCGACAGGCACGTGACCACGGCATGCTGGTGACAAAGCATTCACATGAGCTTTCGGCCCTTCCACACTATAGATACCCTTTCCATCGGGCCATGATAGTTTCTAAGGCGGATTCCACCTTCTATGTGGGTTCAAAACTGTCAGCGCCATGTAGTGCTTGGAAGTTTATGACTGAAAATAACTGTTAAGTGTAAAAATAACAAGTAGAGCATTTGTTACATTCATGGTCTTGAAAAATCTCCTTAGGAACATACATATGTGGTTAAATTCTTAGATATAGTCTAAATGGGGTAATGTAGTTTAAAGTACTTTGGAACTATAAAAGGCTCTACTATGTTAGCCTAATATAGCCTGTGGTATTACCTCAAGTAAATTCCAGGTGTCTTTTGCAGCACTAGATTCTTCTGTTCTTCTTAGGAAAAGACAAATTAGGACTAAAGAAACAAAATGATTTATGTTAATATTTGCCCTGGATTAACATCAAGGATGGAAGTGTATCTAATCTAAGATCTTGTCCTTAAGGTTCAGTGTGAACGATGAAGTAGGGTTATTCCTTTTTCACTTTGGCTCTTCAATAACGTCTTTCATGGACTACCGAAAGAATAGAAATGCTTGACAGGGCCCCCACATTTCTAAAATGACTCACTGGCTACACAGTCTGCCAGAAGCTTGTACGACTATGACAATGTGGCAATGTTTCAGGCAAGGAACTTTGTATACATTCCCAAAGTCAGTGCATATTAAAGTTATTTTGTGTTTTTTTAATGGATCAAGAACATGATCAAAACATGTTGCAGTACAAAAACTTGTTTCTTTTTTTTTTCAACACTGATTTTGAAAGCAGTAAGTGCTTTCCATCTAGAAGGTGAATCATCTCGAAGGTAGGGCCTGCACTCACACCATCAGTTTGAACTGTTCTGTGCTTAGCTTTATCTGCTGTGTTGGAGGAAATACAGGAAATCACACCCATCTTTAGATTTAGGAGAAGGGAGAATGCATGTAGCCATAATACTGAGCCGAAAGGTGACACATTTATAGAGAATAGTTGTGAAATGATAAAGGAAGGTAACATGAGAAAAGGGTGAATGACTACAGATTTAGACACCAAAGTTTTTCCAGATTTTGCACACTACAGACTGGGGGCAAGGACCAGTTTCATGTCCATTAACTACAGAGGATAAAGTTAGACTAAATATCTCACATATTCCTTCTAGCTCTGAAATGCTTAGATTCTCTGCCTTTGAGTGTGTGTCTGTATTCTAAAATCTGTTAGATCAGCATTATGTTGAAAGTAAGTTGATAGCAACACAGAAAACCAAACAATTCAGTTATACCGGGTAATATAGTATGTTAGCAAAGGAGTTTTTCAAAAGACTAAGCATTCTAAATTCTGTTTTAAGGGTAAATATTTGCATATTCATCAACACAATCATTTTTGTATCTTTTATTTATATAAAAAACTACTTAGATTTTAGTGACATCCATGTATATATTTTGCAAAGAGTTGATTCTTTTTAAAAGCAAAATTCTAAACTTCTCTATTCTCCTAGACTTGGCTAATCACCTGACAACTGTATATTTGGTGGCTTTAGCAAAGAATTTTATATGTAATGCTTTAAATACCATTGTGCCATTAAGCTAGTAATATAATAGCTTTGCTTTATATTTTATTGCAACAAATTCCTCCATTTCAGCATGCTATTTTATTGAGAGAAATACATACTAAACAATGATTTAAAATGTACATAAAAGTTGCTAGATGAAAATGTCCATATCTTTTTCTGTTATATTCAGTGACTGTAAATCTGAACCTACTTCTATACATAGATTTATGCAATTGGATAAAAATCTCACAATCATATCTTAAATCCTATCCATTTGTGAGGATTAGCCTGTTCAACTAATTCAGTGTGGTAGGATTGTAGTAATTTCGCTAGTCCTTTACTCAAGACTGTATCCACAGGGAAATCTCATAACATCTCATCAGCTTGTAAACATTAGCAGTCAGCCCACGTCATTCAGATTTATTCCCTAGACAGGTAAAAACTTCCCTACCACTATGACAGTACTTTGATTTCAGATAGAAAGAGTCAGAGATCCTTTGCGTTTTTATTTTTTGGTTGATTTTTTAAAGCAGTTCATTATTCCAATGTAATGAAGGGAATAGATATGTATCTCTCTGTCTAAAACAGAAGCAACTAGTTTTTTTAAATATTCTACTCTACATAGCTTAACAATTTCAGATGCCTCAGCAAAAGAAGGATACACAAGAGATAGTAATCAGATCAGATGATGAAGATTCTAGAGAATGTGACATGCTTGAATTTAGTAATAACATTATTTGAATTTAGTCCTAAATTGCTTCACATAATTAAAGTTGTCTAGGCATGGTTTATTTACCTTACTTTTCAAGGAACTTTGCTGAGACTTCTTCCAAAAGCATCCCAAGCCCAGTGTCGATTACTAAGCTAATAGACATTTTAGATGTAATAGCACAGACCATACAGTCTTAGAAAATTAGAAAATAAAATCTTCTTTCCTATTTTCAGCTCCTTGTTGTTATGCCATTTTCTCATCTCCCTCATGCATAAAAATGGAATTAAAATTTGTAGAAGTGATCAATGCAGTGTTAGGGTCTGTCAGCATTAACGAGCTCTCTCCCAAAAGGCACAATCACAGTGTGTTTACAGTTCTTATGTCTGAATGATATTTTTATCTCCTTTTTGAATCTGCAACTATTCAATGTCCTGCTTATTGCAGTACAGTTCAGAATCTGAAAATAAGCAAACAAAGTTTCATTGAAGTCAAAATCGTTCTGTACCTCTAGCACTCAGCCTTACTAAGCAACTATTTGCTCTTACTTAATACAAAGTTTAAATAGTGTAGTAATCTGCAGTTCGATCTCTTAGCAGATTATAGACCTTCATTAAAATGGTAGTTTGACAAACTTCACAAAGCACATCAGAGGGCCCAATAAGTATATGAGAAATCTGGGTACAACAATGTAACTATAGTATAGGCCCAATCATCAGTTGTTCTTGACAGTGATTCCGAGTCATCAAGAAACATCGAATGACGGTCAAAGTGTTTGGTTTTAAGAAAATTAAATCAACATAATCAAATAAACAGTTATTGACTATACTCAAGTTTTGTAGTTAACATTTCTGCATAACTTTACCGTTTTCTCCATTTTATAAATGCAAAAAATGAGGTGCTGAGAAGTAACATCCTCAAGGTCACAGCCAGTAAAGTGGAGAGTTGAGAGTAAAACTAGACCACAAAGCTGTTGCTCTTTCTGCTACTCCACTTTGCCTGTAGTATAGGAAGTTTTTTCCATTTGAAGCCATATTTGAGACACATAGTCTACCAAGGTCACTTTGCAAAGGAAGACAATAAAATAAAAAGTCATTAGCCTAGAGCAACATAATAATTCAAACCAGAACTTAGATTCCTGGCCTCACAAACCAATGTTCTTCAGATGCTGCCATGTTGCTGAATGACAATGTTCATGCCAATACCAAATTCTCCTCCCACTCCACCTTTTCTAATCCCCAATCTTGGATTAATAAAACTGGCGAGTGCTGCTGCAGACAATCCTGTGATCCACGCTCTCTTGCCTCAGCCAAGACTCTGCTGCTTGCAATCCTGTGTTCTTTTCTAATTGCTTTCCTATAACTATTGTGTCTGGGCTCCCAAGTTTCCAGACCTTCATATTCTGCTGGCACGTTTGCTTTGGTCACTGAGTTCACAATCATCCTCACTCTCGCCATTGTAGCCATCTCAGAATTTTTGTGTTGACCTTTCTGCCAGTCTTTGTGTAACAAGGAAGAGTTTTGCATCATGATCATGTCTACTTGATCCTGTTGCTCATTAGGTTTCATCGTTCCCGAAGAACTGGCTCCCTCGCTTTTTAAGGCTCTTCTGTTTGCCAGGGCATAAAATTCTCCTTGCCTTAATAGCCTCTCAAGTTTCACTTATTTCTAAAAATATTTCATTCTTTTCTTTCCATGTCTTACAACAATCTTCCTCTTTTCTTTCACTTTAAGAGTTCTCAATAATGTGTTGGCTTCTTTTCCTTATAATTGTTTTTCCTCTTCTCTTTTTAGTTGCTAAAACTGGAGTTATTGGCCCTTTATAGTTTAAAAGAGTCATCCTATTCACCAAACTAAATGATTCTTACTTAGTTCTCAATATGTTTTTAATCTTCCACTACCTGCTGCTCAGGTCTTTATTTTATAATTTTATTTCAGAATATAATGGGGGTACACATGTTTTGGTTACATAAACTGCTTTTGTACAGTTTGAGTCAAAGTTGTGTGTGTCTATAAGCCAGGTAGGACACATTGTACTGGTTAGGAAGAGACCATTCTTCCAAGTGAAGTATCACAGAAGGAAAAAGCAAATGCCACATGTACTCACTATTAAACTGGAACTAATTGATCAACACTTCTGTGTACATATGCAAATAACACTTAAGGGAAGTTAAGTCTTTCTCTTGAGAAGACATTGATCTCCCCGGGTTTCCTCCTATGTCTTTGGGCACCCATTTGCTATTTTTTTTTTCATTGATTCTATCTCACCCTTTTTACAAGTAGGCATATCACTACCTTTTCAACGATCTTCTCTTTCCTATCCTTGTATTTCCTCCCTTTCTGACTTTATTCACATTCATGACTTCAGCCATTACCGCCACGCATATGACAAAAAAATTTTTCATTACCTCAACTTTTCAGCTACTGAGTTTTCAGTTACTGCTGACCATTTTCACCTAATATTTATTGATACCTGAAACTTTCAGTTCACCAAAATCTAAACTAACCTACTTTCCTAGACATCCTCTTGATGTCTCAACTTCTGGCATTCCATCCCTGTCTTTTGAGGAACTTAAGTTCCACAGATAATGCATGATTTTCTTGAGGTATGTGCCTTCCCTTATGTAAACTGCAAAATGTGTGTTCATATTATATTTATATAACTTTTTCTGAGGGAAGATTTTAGAAATTTTTGTCAAAGGGGCCAGAAATTAAAAAAAAATTAAGAACCACTACTAGATTTAACATCTATTTTTCTCTGTATGTATCTTGAATTTTTTTCTTTTAAAAAAGGAAATGCTATTGTAAGCTCATAAATTCAAATATTGGGGTCTCTTTGGAAATCCCTTTGGATACCTTTGTTAGCTATTATATATCAGAATAAATTACCAGTTGTTAGTTTGGTTTTCTTTAATAATAGGGAATAAGCAAAACTTTCTCTGCTCAGAGAGGAAGTATAGGTCTTACATCATGACTTAGTATACAAAATTATGAAGTTATTTCTAAATTTTAAAATGTTAATCATTTTGTCCCTATTGCCAAACATGGAATTCAGCTATCAAAAAAATTATTCTATTTATGTGTATGGACAGTTTTGTGTTTGCCTCAAATCAGGAACTCATGTGTAAAATTAAAAGGTCAATTTGAAATATCTAGTTGTTTGACATCAGATGGATGAGGAGGAATTACACTCTCCACCAATTCAACTATTAGAAAATCAGAGTAACTATTCTAAGAAAATATATTTGAGCCTATGTTTAAATGAATTAGATTGCTCTTTGTATGAAGTGACATCAGAAGCTAAATCTACACTCTCTTTACACATAGATTATTCTTCTGCTTGGTAATTCTTTTCTTTTTTTCCTTCAGTTTTCTTCCTAAGGTTTAATGACATGTAGACATAACTTTGTGATCGGAAAGTTAATCATGCTCTTAAGATTCTCACTTGCTTTTTATGTGGAGTAATTCTGTTTTGCATTGATTCTCATCTTGTTTATCACTGTATGAAACAAAGCTTGTTATAAATTAGACTTCATCACCTGTAAATTAGTGTATTTATATTTCCCATACCAGGGACTGTGTTAGGTGCCAGAATACAGAGAACAGGATACAGCTCTTGCTGTAAAGGAGCAGAGTCTAACAAAGAAATATGTATCCACCTAACAAAACACTGCTGCATTGGTAGTAGTAATGTTGCCACTATTCTTCATTTTTAATGATTATTATAGCTAGATCTAGCAAAGGGCATTTATAACACTTTTGTATATAAATGGAGAAATGTTCTTTAATATAGGCAAATTTCTTTATAAAGGTAGAGAAATGTTTGTCAATTTTCTCCTTGAACTTCTACCCCCTCGTAATCAGGAACTAATTAATTAATTAGCTAATATTTCTAAAGTGCATTGAAGATGAGCAACATCATACAAATGCTAAGTATTTCAAAGCCATGTGTTGCCTCCTATACCAGACAGGCTTTCTTAAAGTTTGGAAAAAAACCAATTTGAACAAATTACATTCTAAATGAAAACATGGGGTGGGGGGTAGGCGGAAGCAGGAGAAGTTGGAACAGAAAAGTGACAATGTCATAGAGAGAAGGTGTTTGATCCTTTACATTGTTCTCCATTTGTCATCATAAGGGGAAAAAAGAGATATATGTCTTTTTATACGACTGCTAAAAACAGAATATTAATTTATTAAAATGGAATAGTATAATATCATAATTTTTCTCATTCTTCTAAACTTATCAACAGGATTAGGTCAGGGCTTCCCAACACAGGTAATTCTTTTCTAATGCTCTTGAAACTTAATTGCAAAGCCAAAACACCCAATTTGGAATATTGATCTATGTCTATCTTGAGATAATTACCAATCCTTTCCTTCACCATGATTTTTGTGCCCTGTGACTGGACCATTGCCTGAGAAGGACAAAGGAAAAAAATCATCAAGGCCAGTGCCCCACACTGAACAATGTGGAAAACCTAGTAAGAACATTCAAACACGGTGATTTCTTGATCTAGGGAAATTGCTCGGATAATTTATTAGGCACAGCAACTTGTTGTTACTTTTGTGATTTTTAGCCATAAGTCATATGGGAAACTCAACCTTGGTAGAAATTACATTTGTTTTAGTTTGTTGTTGGTGCGGTGATGCTGGAATTTTTCCAAACTTCTCTATCTCTCAAAGCCAATGCGACAGACTTCCTAGAATATAAGAACAGAAGGCGGTCATGAGGCACGACTATTGTGCTGTGTTCACTCTTCAGGTATTACTTTCAGTGTTTTCCGATCATTGCTGGCGTTTCTGTTATGAATATCTGACCCACAGAGTTCTCCTGGCCAGCGCGGTGTGGCCTCGGCTCAGGGTCCTCCAATCGTGCGCTCTGAGGACCGCTCTGAAGTAGAGGGCGCTATGTTCCCTTTTCCCTTTGGGGGTATAAATGGTGGTTGCCTACATCATATAATTCTACCTCTTTCTATATCACTTTAGGTGTATGAAATGATGTCAGTCATTATTTCTTAATTGTATCTTTTTTTTTTTTTTTTAACAGTCTCACTGTGTCTCCCTCGGTAGAGTGCCACGGGTTGCATCTGAACTCATAGCAACCTAAAACTCCTGAGCTCATGTGATCCTCTTGCGGCAACCTCACAGCAGCTAGAATTCCAAGTGCCTGGCTATTTTTAGAGATGGGAGTCTCACTCTGCCTCAGGCTGGTTTTGAACTCCTAAACTCAAGCAATCCACTCACCTCTGCCTCCTAGAGTACTGGGATTGCAGACTTGAGCTACTGCACCTGGCCTTTTTTCATATTCTGAACAGAATTGGATTGGCTTGCCTTTTTTCTGTTCTGCAAACAGAAAACAGTAAATAAACATACTTTAGGGACAAATGGACCACTATTTATGGAATCTTTCAAAGATAAATTCTCTGCTGGGAAGCATTCCCATATTTTGATGGAACTTGCCTAATAATTACAATATGTCTATTTCATCTTTTCCTATAAGAAAGCAAATAGCCAACAATACTGAATGAGTGGCGGGGAATCTTATCAATTTGTCAGGACAGTTTGGAAAGAGCACATGTTTAAATTGCTGAGAATGGTGTGGGAGGTAAGAAGGTGAGGGTGAGGGAAATCTACTGCATTTCTTTCCTTGTGATTTTCACCACAGCCAAAATCAACAATGCAGATGTGACTTCAAAACAGCAAAATACACATTTAACTTCTGGACGCGTCTATTTTCATCTCAGGCCTTGAGCTAGTCCTTTTCAAGGTATTAGTCATCAATTACAGCATGATTTAGCTCAGGGAGACAACCAGGGCATATGCCAACAGAATACAGAATAAGTGGGGAGCCCCATCCCAGAACACTGAGGATCCAAGTGAAAAAATGAAAGTTCAAATGTCTGGTCTAACTGGTAGGAATAGAATGGAAAGAGAAACAACAAATTGAGTGAAAGCTTATTATGGAACCAAGCAAAGAAATTCCTGAGGTTTCTGTAAAGGAGTCAAATTTCCCTGTTCATCTCATATCTGGTGTTTGTATGAGTTAAGCTGGCTTAAATGTCTAAGCCCAAGGAAAAGAGTGTTCCTCTACTCCTTTGAATGTCCTTCCTCCTGGTACTAAGTGATGTCCTATTTACTCCAGATGTTCCAAAATTGCACTCCTTACCAGTTATTTACTCAAGACCCATAATCACACTTTTTGCCAGGTTTGATTTTTTGGGGGGAGCAGTTAGACCTTTCCTGAAATTCTTCCAACTACAATTTTTTCCCCTCCAAGTACAAATCAGGCCTGGCCCTGCTTAGATTGGTAATTATTATCCCGTTTTCTTTACTTGGAGTTTAAGTGCATAATGACAGCTAGTACATTAGATGAACTCATCTACTTTAGTATGTTCATAAATGCTTATATTGATAGTGCATTGCTCTTTTAAGGGAAAAAAGAATTTTTAAGAGTTAAGTTATTAACTTTTAAATAATGGTTAGGAAAACATTTTCATTCAGTTAAAGACTTACAAAGCTATTATGATTAAATAAAGAAGATAAAATCCATCTTCTTCAAAGATATGCCGTGGAGGATATCATATATCTGTAATATTTATGAAGGAAATGGAATCTTAAAGTCGGTTTACCTTGGTTCAAGTCCCTACTCTTCCACTTCTTAGTGGCACTTCTTTGAGCTAGTGATACGGCCTGTCTCGAGATCTTCATCCATACAATTGGTATAACAATAAATATCTACCTTATATGGTGTTGTGAGGATAAAATGTGCCAAGTGAATCAATTATCTGAAAAAATTCTGGCCCTATATGTGTGTTTGTAATTATTAGTACAGAATATAATATATTGGTTAAGGACCTTGGCTATGAGTTGTGACACTGCGTTCAAATCCAAGTTTTTGCTATGTACAGGAGGTTGGAGAAACTATATGTCAATTTCCTCATCTACAAAATGGGTTATAAAAATTAGGTCAGATTATGCATATGAATGACTTTGTACATAGTAAATGTTAGGGATTATTTTTCTTTTCTTTTTTTTTTTTTTGAGACAGAGTCTGAAGCTGTCACCCTGGGTAGAGTGCTGTGGCATCACAGCTCACAGTAACCTCCAATTCCTGGGCTCAAGTGAGTCTCTTGCCTCTGCCTCCCAAGTAGCTGGGATTACAGGCGTTTGCTACAGCACCTGGCCATTTTGGGGTTGTAGCCGTCATTGTTGTTTGGTGGACCCGGGCTGGATTCGAACCCAACAGCTCAGGTGTATGTGGCTGGCACCTTAGCCTGTTGAGCCACAGGCCCTGAACCAGGGGTTATTTTTCTAATGTCCTATTGTGCTTGACTATTTCAATACAGGGTTATACTGTATCATGGTCTAATGATATCTGGATGGAGGATGTTATCACGGTCATATTATAAATGTTCAGATTAAGGAAAACGTTTTAAGTAATATAGTAATACTGTTTGCTTATTTGTAGCATGTTTTCTCAACTCTCCATCTTGAGAATTTCCCATCATTAAAAAAATATTAAACAAAGCTATTGCAAACTAAATGTGTTGGTTTCTCAGGTAGAAATTTATTCCCATTTGTAGAACTGTCATATTTCTGGAAAGTTTAAGCGTCAGAGCCCTGTAGCTTGTTTTTCTAGCAGCTCCCAGTAAATGTGATTACACTCAATCTTCATCTTGAAGTTCTCTATGCAAATGCAGAAGGCTCTTGCCTTGAGAAAAATCTTTAAAAGTTGCACAGCTCCCCAGAAGCAGAGGTTGGGAGGGAGGCATGCTTTGTGTCATACACATTAATTCAGTTGGCACATTACAATGTTAAACTAAATGACATTATTACAAAGCTGTGCTAAGAAGTGTTGACAGGTCCATATGGTAATTTTACAATGTATAATGAACACACAGACTCCTTTCTTGCAGAAATTTATAGTTCAAATCTATACCCAGGATATCCAGTTTTATTTCCAGAAACTTAAATTGACTTATTACCACGTAGTGAATGTATAAATTAGTTCCAGTAGTTAAACTGAAACATTTCCCTACAGACTCAATTAGATTCATTAATCTGCTGTGTAGACCTGTAAACGGCCCATTGTTCTTTTCCCCCCAAAATGTCAAAAACTATTTCTCTAACTATAAAATATATCCTAGGAAAACTGTTTTAAATGGTCAAAATTATTGTATATTAGAAACCCAGAACCACAAATTATCTTATTGCCCTGGCACTCTTTTCTCCAAAGAAAAATAGGGTCCAGCCCTTGCCAAGTAATTTAATGGGGTTAGTGACTGGATTCTTTGCTCTATCACACTGAAAATGCACTGAAATTAAGAAAAGATCATCTTTCCCCTTGTCCTACTGCATAAATCAGCTGGCATGGAGTGTATTGTGTATGTTCATAGCCCCACAGCTTTTTCATTTTCAAACTTTTGTTTATGTGCCTCCCTCTGCCTGAAGTGTGGCAGCTTATCAGTCCATTGTGATGTTCCGTGGAGGCAGAGAGAAATAATACAACCTGTTAATGAATTCCATTTCAAACTATGCACACCTGTGTCTTACCTTTATCAAAATACCACCCTCCATGTGGGAACTAGGGAGACCAGTGCACAACAGAGCTTTAAACAGAAATCTTTTTTTTTTTAAAGCTACTGCTGTAGAATTAAAAAAAAAGTTGTTTTATTGATTGATGAAGGTGGCTGCTTTTACTTACTGCATGATATTTTTTTTTTGCTTCTGTGATTTATTAAACCTTATTTCTTAGTTGCAAAACCTTTGCAACTGTTACCTTTGACTTACTTTTTTTTTTTTTCTTTTACATGGCTCAACTCTAGTGATCTTTATAGGGTTGCATTTAAGGCTAACTTTAATTAGGTTTCTAGTCCTTGGTAGATATGGAACTGTTTCATTTTAAGGATGAGAGGGTACTGCTTGGGTCATTCTCAGACAGACTGACACTGATGTGACCTGAAATATTTAAAACTCCTTTGATAGTTTTTAACAGAAAACAATTGCAGTTCAGGTGGGAGTGGGTGCATATTTAAGAATATGGGAGTGACCTATAAGGCAAGAAATAGATAGCAAATTGCTCTTAGGAATGACTTGGAAACAAGAATTCCAACATTGTGTCTTTTTCTCTTCATCTTTTGCCTCTCTATGTAACTATGTCATTCTTATTCATTCTTAGATCAGTTCCCATTTAGCTTTCTTTACTTCTCTGCTCCACTGTGTTGAGAATTTTGCTGAAGTAAAGTCCATGAAACTTGCATTTCAGAGTGACTCCTCTCCCATCTTAATCCCAATTTTAGAAAGTGAGATTCTGATTGGTCTAGATTGCTTCAGTTCCTGCTGCTGCTTTCCTGTCCTTGGGACAATTAAATGTGATGAGAGAGTTGGGGTAGAGGATTAGTATTGGGAAAGAGGGGATGTTTCGTATAAGACAGACATAAAATTCTGTTACTCCTAGCTGAATTGGAGCGGAAGTAAAAGCAATGCGCTTCCCGGGAAATACCAGCGATGGTAAGTGGGGGTCAGTGTCAGGCTGAACACACACTTGTAACAAATATCTGTCTATTCTATTTTTAAATGCCCTTCATCATTATCTTCGGTCCAAGATTATGTAGAAAGTTAAAGCCGTAGGTGCTCAAAAAGAAGAGATGTTGGACTTTTCCTCCAGGATGATATTTCCAGTGAGAAATATAATGTGTTGGAATAATCAGCTTCCTGTTCACAGTCCCATGTTCATCTGCTCACAGGACATGCACAATTTTCCTGCCAATGTAAAGCATAACATTTCCTTCCCCCGCCCTTTTCATTTCATTAATATGGAGGTGGGGAAGGGGTGTGCCAGATTCTTCTTACAACATATTTTCCCCCAATTTTTCAACTTATCACCTTCCTTCTTGGAATCCTAGCTTTTCATGACAAATTAAAGAGTTCTTGCTTGTGCAAATCTGCTCAATGCTAATATCTGCACCTGTACTCTTGGGTTGTGGCAAAGCAGGCACACAAGCATAATAAGTGTAAACCTCCCACATCCTGAAAAACCAGGAAGCCTGATGTCAGCAAAACCAGCTCAAGTATTTCCCTGCCCTTATGAATTGGTATCTGTTCTGTTTGGACAGCCTTCTCCATGCCTCAGAACACTGCATTTCAATTCAAATGTTTATTGAATAATTTCTACATGCCAGGTACTGCGTTATATACCTCTAGAGATGTAAATAATTAATAAACTGTTTCTTCCTTGAAAGGGAGTGCCACATTGATGAGATGACAAGACAGTGTCACCAATAGTTATGGCATAAGGAACAATGTGAATGGTGATTAAACCTGGTGGGAATAATCAGGAAAAGCTTCTGCAAAGTGGGTTTAAAAGGTGATAAAAGAAAATGTGGGCTGTATTAAAGCCATGACATTTTCCTATTTAGAGTCTGATGTAAAGAAAATAGTTTGTAACACAACAAAAATATAGGAGCATTTCAGGACATTTCAGAAGGGGATTAAACTGAGAGGTATTTGAGTGAGTGCTTCTCTATTCTCATCAGAAGGGGAATAAAGGAGGGAGAAGGAGAAGAGAATAGGAAGAGCTCAGCAAAGTGGTGAGCAAGAATCTGAAGTTTACAGTTGCTTGTTTTACATGTAAATTCAAATAATGTTTCTTGAGGGCCTGCCATTGGTCTGGCATGATCCCATTGTATCTGTGCAGTTCGTTTTGTAGGTGAGTAAATTGTTCTCACAGGGGTAGAAGGTTTGCTTAACATGATAAATCTAGGGGGTGATGCACTGGCAATTGAACCCAGTGTCTCAACAGGGCTGTGTATTTTTGTGAATGATCAACTCTCTAATTAGCCAATTATCATTGCAAATAGAGAAAAGGACAAAAATCAGAAACTATTAGTAACTTTAAATAGAGATCTGTATCACTACATATGAAAGGGGAGTGTAAGTAGATGAAAGACTGAGGATAATAATAAAACTGTATTTGCTAGCGCAAAAGATGGGAATATTCATCAGGAGAATTAAAGGAAGTGGACAAATATTCCTGAACTTTCTTTCTTGTTAGAGACCTTCATCTTTCCCTTTTTTTCTCTATAGTCCTTGCCCCTCTAGGCAACTCTCCTCACAAACTATGATTAAAGTCTCCTTATCAACAGAAATGTGTTGATATCTTCTATAAATTCATGCTTATGTTTGATCTAGTTACCCTCTGTTTCTGATTCTCTTTAATCACCTTTTAGGTCCTGCTCCCATAACCAGGTATTTCTGTTCAGGTGACTATCTCTTCCTCTGTATCTCCATTCAGACTGTCTGAGAGATTATATGATGGGCTCAAGTCATCATCAACCTTGGTGTGCAATGAAACTTTAAGCTAGGCCTCTTGTAGCCTATAAATCACCCTTCATGTAGGATATCATGGTTCTGATGACCTATCTAAAAAACTGTCGCGAGAATGGTTGGGTCAATGTGACTTGGGTAGAGACACTCTCTGACTTGGTTTACATTGGACATATAAGGACAGAAAACTAAGGCATATTATAGTTTCAGGCACTAAAATCAATGCAACATTGATCCTGACCTGCCCAAAGATAACCTAAAAATGTGTTATCCTTTCCAAAATGAGAGTACATTCCCTAAGTTAAGTACTACCATATATATTTACTTTTGTCTTCCATTAAAGTAAGTGGTCCACCAGTGCTTCATTATCAGAAAGTGGTTAAGAACTTAAACTTTGGAATCAAGCAGCCACAGGCTCTGTCCTATCTCAACTGTTCATTGTCTTTATGACTTTAGTAGTTTACTCAAATTTCCTATGCCTCTTTCTCCTGATGTATAGAATTAGTGTCAATGCTTAATAGGGTTTATATATAGATCAAATGAAACAACATCTGTGAAATGCAAGCACATATCAAAATGATAAACTAGTTTTAAAAATAAATTGATATTGCCTTAAGATTAATAGATGTCAATGTAAAAAAGTTACTTAATAAAGAACCAGGAGAAATTATTTGTAAAGTGATCCATTTCAAGGAGCTTGGATACCTTGTAGTTTTTGTTTTATAAAAAAATTAAAAAGAACAAAAAAAATACAAGAACATTGTTTTTAATACAACCCTAGAACCACAAGCTAAGGTAAAAAAAAAATACTTCCATTTAGTACCCTACATTTAATTTGTAAAAAGGATCTTCTAAATTTACATTTCTTGAGTAAATATCTTTCCCATAAAAAATGTCTAAAGAGAATTCTACAATTCTTAAAAACTTAATATGCTAATGACCACATGTAAAGATGAAACCAAATGTTAATGTCATAGTTGGTTAAGCCAAGATTTCTTGCATAAATAAATGATAGTGGCACACTTTAAAAATGTATATGAAGATTAAAGTATAAAGTTCATAAAACAAGTTAATTATAGTTTATTTTTGGAGTGTTTAAAAATATCATTGATGACCTTTCAGTAGTGAAGACAAGAAAAAGCAATAACCCTTGAGTTTTGAGGGAAAAAAACATCCCAGATAAACCTGTTTAATATATTAGAACATTTGCATATCTAAAGCCAGCTTCTCAACAGGGCTGTGTTTTTTTGTGAATGATCAACTCTCTAATTAGCCAATTATCATTGCAAATAGAGGAAAGGACAAAAATCACAAAATGTTAGTAACTTAGAGATCTACATCACTACATATGAAAGGAGAATCTAAGTAGAATAAGAGACTAGGAGTAAGAATGAAACTGTTTAAAACTGTGCTGAGATAAAAATAATGTCTGACAATGTGGTGTCAGTTTTCCCTGAGTAATGAGAGTAATGTTTGGCACTTACATGACTACTGAAAAGCAGTGTGCTCCATTTGTAAAATAATACAAAGTAGCTTTGAAACATTTGATAACTGTTATTCTAAAATTATCCAGAAGTATTTGACTGTTTAACTTGTGCTGTTAATGGCCTATATGAACAATAGTCAATGTATCTGTATCTCCAAGTTGTGAATGAAGCACTCTTGTAGCATTTGGAGACCAGTTGGAAGGAAATACTACCCTCTGCAATTGTACCTAGAAAGAATCAATAAAAAATTAATACAATAAGTGTCTGCAGAGTTAACCCACAATGGAAGATGTTTCATAGACAAAACCAGGGTATTACCAAGTATCATAAGGCAGATGCCAAACAGAACTATAATTTTTGTGTAATACACGGAAACCTTAGAAATTATTATACACTTATGGCAATCAGAAACACAAATATAGTCTTATGTGTACGTGTAGAAAAAATGTTTGTGAATAAGAATTTGTCGGGGGCTGGAGGCAAGATGGCCAACTGGAGCTAGCTTTCCAAAGAGGCTCCCATCCAGAAGGAGAGTTAAAGGACAGAAGTTTAGCAAGCAAGCTGATGGTTTGGAGCTGAGCCAAGAGACAAGGTTGAAGAATGCACATCAATTCTGCTGAGGTGAGCTATGACCCCAAAGAAACAAACAATAGGTACAAAGTCCATCGCCAAGTAGATGGGAAGTTCCCTCCCCATAAGAACGGCTTGCAATATAGTTTTTACAAACAAGTGAGCAGAGTTCTGATATCCTCCTATTTTATCCCATGGAAGACACCCTCTAAAAACTGGAATTCGTTCCCCAGAGAGGACTCACTAAACTAGTGGCACTCTCCCACCAGGCATAAAACTG
>CAUYON010031753.1:0-38399 GCA_963573935.1 Arctocebus calabarensis
GAAGAACAAGAAACACATGATAGGAAAGCAGGATGGAGCCTTGTCTTACTACTCTGTGATTCAAACTAGTATTTCCTAACATAGACAAGAAAAAAACATATGCCACCTACCTCACCAGGTGATATGACCGAGTTTTCTATACTTGAGAAAAATAAACATTTATAATTTTTTTTTTTTTTTTTTGAGACACAGCCTGGATAGAGTGCTCTGGCATCACAACTCACAGCAACCTCCAATTCCTGGGCTCAAGCAAGTCTCCTGCCTCCAAGATGGATAAAAGATTTAAATCTAAGGCATGAAACAATAAAAATCCTCAAAGAAAGTGAGGGGAAAATTCTTGAAGCTATTGACTTTGGGAAAGATTTTATAAAGAAGACTTCTGTGGCAATTGCAACAACAACAAAAATAAACAAATGGGATTTAATTAAACTGAATAGCTTCTGTACAGCTAAGGAGACAACAGCCAAAGGAGCTAGACAACCTTCAGAATGGCGAAAGATATTTGTACATTATGAATCAGACAAAAGCTTGATAAATAAGATCTACAGAGAATTCATATTAATCAACAAAAGAGAGCTAACGATCCTGTCTGTCGCTGGGCAAAAGTCATGAATAGAACCTTCTCTAAAGAAGACAGACAAATGGCTAGCAAAGATATTAAAAAATGCTCATTGTACCTAATCATCAGAGAACTGCTAATGAGAACCACCCTGAGATATTACCTATACCCAGTGAGAACAGCCCACATCAGAAAGTCTCAAAGCTACAGATGCTGGCATGAATGTGGAGAGAAGGAAACACTTTTACACTGCTGGTGGGACTGTAAACTAATACAACCTTTTTGGAAGGAAGTATGGAGAATCTTCAAAGATCTCAAATTAGACCTCCCATTTGATCATGCAATACCATTACTGGGCATCTACCCAGAAGATAAGAAATCATTTTATCATAAGGACATTTGTACTAGACTGTTTATTGTAGCTCAATTTACAATAACCAAAATATGGAAACAAACTAAATGCCCACCAACCCAGGAATGGGTCAACAAGCTGTGGTATATGTATACCATGGAATACTATTCAGCCATTAAAAGAAAGGGAAACTTTACATCTTTTGTATAAACCTGGATTGAGGTGAAATAAATTCTTTAGTAAAGCATCACAAGAATAGAAAAGTAAGAATCCAATGTACTTAATTCTGATATGAAGGCAGTAGATGACCTAATACATGGTGGGAACACAATTATAAGAGGGAATTTACGTAATAAATGCAATCAGTGCAATCTAATTCTTCATACCTTCAGTGAATCCCCCCTCAAAGAGAAACCACCCTAAATATTAGTGGCATAAAACAGCAATCATTTCTTCTATGTTTATGCTTTTGTGGGCCAGGGTACAGTGGGGTTGGTTTATTTCTGATCCATGCCATTTAGAGTTTAAATTGCCAGGAAGACTTGAAGAACTGGAGGTACCCACATTGGTGAGGGCTGGAATTATCTGGAGTCTCCTTTGTTCACATATCTGTTTCCTGGGCTGGGTTGACGCAAATGGTTGGGGTCTCTTGTGGGTATTTTTCTGTCTTTCTCTCTCCCTATAGTTTTAGAAACACTTGATGTGGTCCCTTCACATGCTATCTCAAGCATGGAAGGTTCAGAGTAATTGCACTTTTTATGTAGTGTCTTAAGGTCTGGAAATGAATCTTCCTGCAAACAAGACGGAATCTTGCATGATGTTTTATGATTTACACTTGGAGGTCATATATTTACTATTCTGTACTCTATTATGGACTATTCAGTACAATGACCTTCTTCATGTCCAGGTTCACCCCACAATCCACCACCCCTGGTTTCACCTGCTATGACAATTCCACGCATTCATGGCTTCTTGACTAAACAACCTATGATTAGAGCCCTTAAACATAATAAAAAAGTTGTTGAATTGAAGTTATCTCTAGCGCTTCCACTTTTAGACTGCAGAGCTTACTCTACTGACATTTAATTTTACTAGTATTAATTGAATATCTAGTATATGCCATTGGCTTTTCAAAACATTGAAGAAGTTAATATTACCATTAAGCAAAGTGTCCCTGCTCTAATAGAATTTATATTCTGGTGGGATGTGTTAGTAGCTTCTGAGATGATCCCCACCTGTAACTTCCTGCTGGTGATTAGGTTGCTTCTCACCAGTAGAATGCTTCACCATTAAGAAACTGTCACTTCTCCTGAGGAGAAAACCACTAAATGCAGAACACAAATGTTTTCACACAGTAAATGAGAAAATTTCACAAACGTTATGTTGAATAGGCGGATGAAATTATCTTAGATTATATATGAAGCTCACACACTGTACTCCATGATTGAACTAACGTACACAGTTATGATTCAATAAAAAAAATAAAAAATTAAAAAAAATTAAAAAAAAAAATAAAATGGAATAAATTCAAAATGAAAAAAAAAAACTGTCACTTCTGTGATTAAATTACAAATGATTCTGATTTATGTCTTGCCGTCAGTCTTTCTCCCTTGAGAAAGGAGAAAGGCTTAAACATTTTTATTTTATTTTATTTTATTTTTTTGAAATAAACATTTACTATATTTTCTAGGTATCAATGGTAGAGTGTATCTGGTGTCTTAATTATTCCTCAGAACAACTCTACGGGATAGATAATATAAATATTACTATGTCCACTTTACAGAAGAGGCAACGAAGTCTTGAAGAGGTTAAGTAACTTGTTCAAAATCATGTAATATTAACTGGTAGAATGGCTTAAACATTTTAAAATCAGGTTGATATTTGCATCATCCTTTGATGAGTTTGATGAACCAAGTTGTGTTGGAGAAACCCATGTGGCAAAAAATTGAAGGCATTCTCTGGGCAACAGCCAGCTAGGTACTGAGACCATTTGTCCAATACCACAAAAGGAACTGATCTTGCCAATAAGCACATTGAGTGAGCTTAGTAGTGAATCCTTAGCCTAGGTATGAGATCTTGTCTCTACAAAAAAAAAAAAATTAGCTGGGTGTGGTAGGGCACACTTATAGTCTTAACTAGGGAGGCTGAGATAGGAGAATTACTGGAATCTAGCATTTTGAGGATGCAGTGAGCTGTGATGATGCTTTTGCACTCTAGCTGGGGCAACAGAGCAAGGTCCGGTCTTAAAAAAAAATCTGGTTGGCATGGTGCATTGCACCTGTAATCCTAGTGCTCCAGGAGGCTGAACCTGGTGGATCACCTGAGCTCAGGCATTTGAAACTAGCCTGAGCAAGAGTGAGACCCCCATCTCTACTAAGAATAGAAAAACTAGCTGGACATTGTGGCAGGCACCTGAAGTCCTCAGAGAGAAGTATAGAGCCAGCAAAAGACTTAATGGGGCTGATGGTTCTTCCCCCAAATCTCTAGAGGACAGACAGGTGTTACTAACTCACCTGGGTGTTACTGATTAATCACCAATTTGGAAGTTTTGGAACCTCTGCCCAGACTCCACATGTCCGAGGGCTCCGGGGCAGAGGTACGTCTGTCTGAGGCCTTCCCCTGAAGCCGTTGACTGGTGGTGGGCGTAGGAGGGGGTCTGGGGGAGGGTGGCAAAATCTTGCTGGGGGCCTCCAAATGTTGTAAATTATGCCACCCATAAGAATTCACGGACCTCACTTTAGGCTCAAATCAGGTGGTGATGATTTATTACACCTACACAGGTGGACTGCTGCTGCATAGAACAAATGGCCCAAATCAGGTGGTTACATCTGTACAGGTGGACCGCTGCCCCAAAGGGCAAACGGCCCCTAAGTGCAGTACAGGCTGATTTTTATACCCCTTTTGTGCTGATGTGGCAAAGCAAGAATTTACAAAAGTGGAACATGGCTGGTTATAGGGTGGGGTTACAGTTACATCATGGCGGTTAGCGTGGGGTGAGGCTACAGTCAGGGGGCTGGCACAGGGGGTTGCATCGTGGCAGTTGGCATGAGGACTAACTTGGCTTGGGAGACTCAGTAGCTTTGGAAACTCTGTAACCTGGGAAACTGCTTGAGTGAGTTTTCATTATTGTTTAGCTGTGGGACTCGCAGAACTTTCTTGTTCTATTCAGAAACCTGTTCTCAGAATTAACCCAAGGGAGGTTGGAGATGTGTAGAGACCAAGGCTGAGACAGACTTGGGTCTTTTGGGGGGCTGTTGGCTTATAACACCAGTTACTTGGGAGCCTATTGGAAGAGGATCTCTTGCACCCAAGAGTTTGAGGTTGCTGTGAGCTATGACACCATGGCACTCTACCCTAAGTAACAGAGAGAGACTTCCTAAAAAAAAAAAAAAGGAAAAAGAAACTTTTCTCAATCAAACCTTTAGATGAAACCTTAGTCCTGGTCATGTCCTTGACTGCAGTCTTGTGACAGACTGTAGGCAAAGGATCTAGCTAAGTGATGCCTGGATTCCTGACCCCCCCAAACTGTGAAATAAATGTGTATTGTTTAAGACACTGCATTTGTGGCAATTTATTATACAAGAATAAGTAACTATTAGGTTAGGGAAGAGCCAGAGTTGGAACAAACAAACATATTAATAATTCAGAAATTAATCCAGAGTGATGCAGATGATCTGAAATAGGAAATCTGAACAGTCCAGATATAGTCAGAAACATTGAAGGAAGTGAAGCAAAGCTCTAACAGCAAGAAAGGCACTGGGCCTAGGTAGTTTTATGGACTCATTCTGGCTATCTCCCTGCTCTAGCTGGTGGCCATTTTGCTTCTACAGCCAGTTTGGACTTTCTGTTTGGATGACTGGAACTTGGTTGTTTTCTCACTCAGTTCCACCTTGGTTACTTCCTCTGACTTTGCTGGCTGCTGCTGCCCAGGCTGGTTCTAGCTCTGGAGAAACTCAACAACTAATTTAGTACAGTAGTTTGCTTTATCCTCAGTCTTGTTTTCCAGTTTCCATTCCTAATGGTGAAGCACAGTCAGAAAATATTATATGGATAATTCCAGAGCTAAACAATTAAAGGTTTAAAATCATGCATTGTTCTGAGTAGTGTGATGAAATCTTGTGCCATCTCACTGCATTCCACTTGGGACTCCATGGTGTCCCAGTGTCCAGTGGCTCCATGGTGTCTGCACTTCCCACCTGTTAGTCACTCAGTAGTCTGGGTTATCATATCAACTCTTGATGGGTATCACAGTACTTGTGTTCAAGCAACACTTATTTGACCAACTAATGGCCCCAAAGCACAAGAGGAGTGGTGCTGATGTATTGCTATAATTGCTCTATTTTATTATAAGTTATTATTATTATCTTGCTGTGCACAATTTATAAATTAAATGTTATCATTATTATGTATGCATAGAAAAATATATAGTATATATAGGGTTTGGCACTGTCCTTGGTTTTGGGCATCTCCTGTGGGCTGGGAACATATTCCCCCCTCAGATAAGCGGGGACTACTGCTCTGCCCACAGCAGAAGTGGATATGGTCAGCAAGGAACTGTGAATGACCTGTATGTGAAGGCACATTTCAGGGTCCAGAAGAAGAAGAGGAGCCTGTGAATGGACAATTGGCCAGGGAGACTGGACAGGAGTCTTGAGAGAGAGGAGTTTCTAGCAGGAGGGAAGGAGTAGCCACCTGGGTCATGAGTGGGAACAAGACAGAAATGGGGGTTCATCTCATTTCACAAGGGGAGAGTCAATATTCTCATTGGGCATTTCAGGAGTGGGTAAGATACTGGGTGATACTGGGTGAGCCTTTCTGATTCCACAGAGCACCAGGGCAAGCCAAATCTGAGCAGCTAGTAGTCCTCTACCACCTAGTTGCTGGAGACCTTTTGAACTCTCCCACTTGGGAGTTCATACTGACTGGGTCAATTGGTTTGGAACTCCTAACCTGGGCCAATCACCCAAGCACCCTCTTGGGTGGTACCCTGATTGTGTACTAATGGGAAGGGTTGATTTTCCTCTTCCAGTTGTTGTCCATGGGGTGTCTTAGTTGCTTGTATTTCTCCACAGATAGGACTTCACCAGAGTCACTGATCCACTAGGATCAGGCAAGAACTGGCTGAATACAAGACAGAGTCAACCAACTCGACCACACCAAGGTTTCCTCAGCCTCAGACTGTAATACTGTACAGGTACTTTGCAAAGCTATTGGGGATAAAGCTGTAGTCATCAGTCCAAGATCCTTGACAAAGGTCTGGTTAACCACATCTCCAGAAGCTCCCAATCCAATTTCATCTTACCTGCCAACCTAGGCAATGGTGAAAAAAAATCATGAGGTGGAATCAACAGAAAAACTCTGGCAACATGAATAATCAGAGTAGATCAACTCCCCCAAGGAACCATAAGGCAGACACAGCACAAGATCCCATTCATAAACAAATGGCTGAGATGTCAGAAATCGAGTTCAGAATCTGGATAGCAAATAAGATCAACAGAATGGAGGAAAAGATGGAATTAGAATTTCAAACAGTAATTCAAAAGATGTCTCAAGAATTCAATGAATTCAAAGACAAAATTATCAAAGATTTTGACACATTGAGGCAAGAATTAGCAGCCCTCAAAGATCTGAAAAATACAGTAGAATCCCTCAGTAACAGAATGCAGCAGGCAGAAGAAAGGATCTCTGACATTGAAGACAAAGCTTTTTAACACTCCCAAAGGCTGAAAGAGGAAAAAAAAGTGGAGAACAAAAGCAGATCATTCTCTCAGAAAGCTCTGGAATAATTCACATCCTTAGTTAGATACACTCCCAGATAGTTCATCTTCTTTGGCACTATCATAAAGGGAATAGAGAGATGTGAAATATCTCTATAAAGAGAACTATGAAACTCTGAGAAAAGAAATAGCTGGGCAGTGCCTGTAGCTCAGTGAGTAGGGCACTGGCCCCACATACCAATGGTGGCAGGTTCAAACCCAGCCCCGGCCAAATGGCAACAAAAACAGAGCCAGGTGTTGTGGTGGGCACCTGTAGTCCCAGTTACTAGGAAAGCTTAGGCAAGAGAATCACCTTAGCCTAGGAGCTGGAGGTTGCTGTCAGCTGTGTGCCACCACAGCATAATAAAGTGAGACCCTGTCTCTAAAAGAAAAAGAAAGAAATAGCTGAAGATGTTAACAAATGGAAAAATATACCATGCTCATGGCTGGAAAGAATCAACATTGTTAAAAGTCTATACTACCTAAAGCAATCAACAGATTTAATGCAATCCCTATTAAAGCTCCACTGTCATACTTTAAAGACCTGGAAAAATTAGTACTTCGTTTTATATGGAAACAGAAAAATCCTTGAATAACCAAGACATTACTCAGAAATAAAAAACCGGGAGGAATCACGCTTCCAGACTTCAGACTATACTATCAATCAATAGTGATCAAAACAGCATGGTACTGGCACAAAAATAGAGAGGAAGATGTATGGAACAGAACTGAAGACCAAGAGGTAAACTGAGATACTTATCATCATTTGATTTTTGATAAGCTTATTGAAAATATAAATTGGGGGAAAGATTCCCTATTCAATAAATGGTACTGGGTGAATTGTCTGGCAACCTGTAAAAGACTGAAACTGGACCTACACCTTTCTCCTCTAACAAAAATTGACTCTCATTGGTTAATAAACTTAAGACATGAAACTATAAAAATTCTTAGACAGAGTGTAGGGGAAACACTTGAAAAATACTTTCAAGACCTGAGAGAATACTTTATGAGAAGGACACCCCGGGCAATTGAAGCAACATCCAAAATACACTCCTGGGATCTGATCAAATTAGAAAGCTTCTGCACTGCCAAGAACACGCTAAGTAAAGGAAATAGACAGCCCTCAGAATGGGAGAGGATTTTTGCAAGTTATATTTCCAACAAAGGTCTAATAAACAGAATCCACAGAGAACTCAAACGTATTACTAAGAAAGTGATCCCATTTCATTGTGGGCAAGAGACATGAACAGAAGCTTCTCTGAAGAAGACAGGTGCATGGTCTATAGACACATGAAAAAATGCTCATTATCTTTAATCATCTAAGAAATGCAAACCAAAACTACTCTGAGATACCATCTAACTCCAGTAAGAGTAGCCCACATCACAAAATCCCAAAACTACAGATGTTGGCATGGATGTGGAGAAAAGGGAACACTTCTGCACTGCTGGTGAGAATGAAAGCTAGTACGTTCCTTTTGGAAGGAAGTTTGGAGAACATTCAGGGATCTAAATGCAGACCTACCATTTGATCCTGCAATTCGTCTTCTAAGTGTATATACAAAGGACCAAAAATCACTTTATCACAATAAAGATATTTGCACCAGATTGTTCAATGAAGCTCAATTCATAATTGCCAAGTCATGGAAGAAGCCCAAGTGCCCATTGACCATGAATGGGTTAATAAATTGTGGTATATGTATACCATGGAATACTATGCAGCATTTTAAAAAAATGGAGACGTTACCTCTTTTATGTTTACATGATGGAGCTGGAATACTGGGATATATTCTTCTTAGGAAAGTATCTCAGGAATGGAAAAAAAAATATCCAATGTACTCAGTACTACTGTGAAACCAATTTATAATCACTCACACTTGCATATGAAAAATGAAACACAACTATAACCTAGGATGAAGGAGGGAAGGGGAGAGAAAAGGGAAGGGATGGGGTGGGTTCATAGAGGGAGGGTTAATAGGGGGACCACACATATAGAGCATAATGCAAGTACAAGTTGGATCCATCAGGTGTAGAAAACAAATGTCTTAATGCTGTAAGTGGGTAAATGAGGTGAAAGCTATGTTGATTAGTAGCATGTAAGCACTCCAATTTGTACAAATAATCAACACATCGAAACATATAATGGCATAAATATGTATGTATGATCTATGTACAAATGACTTAATTAAAAAAAAAGAGAGAGAGAGAAAGAGAGACAGAGACCCCAGTGTAAAGGGGCGGACTTCAGCATGACCAAACCCCAGATATGCTTCCTTCAGACTTGAGGCCCTTCACTTCCCTTTTGTTAAAATATTCACTTTACAAAGTTGCAATTATAAAGTCTTTCTCTGCCCCTTTAAAATGTAAATCTTTTTAAAAGCTTCTTGCCAGTTTTATAACCCAATGCTGTCCTTCTCTATGACAAGGGAGCTGCCTCTTTGAAATGGAATTTTTTTTTTTTTTAAACTCACTCTGTCACTCTGGGTAGATAATGTCATAGTATCATAGCTCACAACAACTTCATATGCTTGGGCTCAAGAGATTTTCTTGCCTCAGCCTCCCAAGTAGCTAGGACTACAGTAGGCTCCTGCCACAATGCCTGGCTATTTTTAAAGATGGGGATCTTAATCTGTCTCAGGCTGATCTCAAACTCCTGAACTCAGGCAGTCCACCCACCTTGACCTCCCAGAGAACTAGGATTATAGGTGTGAGCCACTGCACCTGATTGAAATGGATTCTTCAAGGAAGACAGCAGCCCTGTCTCCTAGGCTCTGCGGGAAGGTGGGAGCCTAACTTTCATGGGTACCAGTGAGTAAACACATGGCCTAATCACAGAACATACATCCACAAAGTCGGGAGTAATTAAAGGTGCTGTGCACACCCATTGCTCTATCTCATCTCCTCCAGTACTGTTCTTCTCACTGAACCCAGGGATTAAGAATCTTCCTGAAAGGAAAGAAGTAGGGAGAATCATTGAGGAATTAAAAGTTGACCTTCCATTTGATCCTGCAATTCCATTACTAGTTATTTACCCAGAAGAACAAAAATCATTTTACCACAAGGACATTTGCACCAGAATGTTCACTGAAGCCCAATTCATAATTGCCAAGTTGTGGAAGCAGCCCAAGTGCCCATCCATCTATGACTGGATTAACAAATTGTGGTATATGTATACCATGGAATACTATTCAACCATTTTAAAAGATGCAGACTTTACATCTTTTATGTTTACCTGGATGGAGCTGGAACATGTTCTTCTTAGTAAAGTATCTCAAGAATGGGGGGAAAAGTATCCATTGTACTCAGTATTATTACGAAACCAATATATAATAAACACTTACGCATTCATATGAGTGATAAAGCACAAAAATAGTCCAGCAAGAGGGAGGAGAGAGGAAAGAGGGGGAGGGAAGGGGTGAGGGATGAGAAGGCATTTGGTGGGATCTTGTCTATTGTGCACAATGCAAGGGTACACTTCAAAATAACTAAGAGTAAATTATCAATGTCTTACTGCAAAAAATAAGTGAGATGATGGTTTTATTTGATTTACGCATTACACATTGTATATCAAATCATCATATTGTACCCCATAAATGTACATAGTTATGATTTAATAAGAAATTAAATTTTAAAAAGGGGACTAATGTGTCGTGTGAAATCAGAACATATGTAACTTGGAAGAACTGATGTAGATAATTTCCAAACTACAATGAAACAAAACTTTGAAGCAGAGTATAAAATTGTTTATATAATTAAAAAAAAAAAGAAAGAACCTTCCTACCCTTTGTCTTAGTGAAATTTATTTCACACTTCTCTCTCTATTGTAACAGCCTTGAATAAAGTCTTCTTTGCCTGTTTAACATTGTCTAACGTGATTGTTACTTTGACAGTTGTAGGCTAGATGGGATCCTGGATCAGAAAAAGGACAGGTAAAAACATTAAGGAAATCTGAATAAGGTACAGACTTCAGTTAACAATAATAATGTTTTAATATTGGGTCCTTAACTATAACAAATATACCATATTAACATCAGAGGATACTAGGAGAAACTGGCTGCAGGGTCCATAGAAACTCTGTGTGCTCTATTTGTGATTTACACAAATCTAAAACTATTTAAAATTAAAAGAGATTATTTAAAAAATAATCCTATCTGAAACTGGAGTATGTTATGTAAAGTGAAATAAGGCAGGCACAGAAAAGGTCAAACGCATTGCAGAGAGTAGAATGGTGGTCGTCAGAGGCAGGGGTGAGGGTGAACACTGGAGGAGGAGGGAAGCAAAGGGAGATGTTGGTTCCAGAGTGCCAAGTTTTAGTCGGATAAGAGGAGTAAGTTGTAGTGATTGATTGCTCAGCATGGTGGCCATAGTTTTGATACTAATGTATTTTGTATTTCTTAAATATTTCCAAATTGGTAAAAAAAAAAAAAAAATGGATTTCTAAATATTCTTACCACAAGCAATAAGTATATGAATAGGGAGGTGATGAATATGTCAATCAGCTTGACCTAATCATTCCTCTAGGTACACATATGCCAGAACAATACACTGCACCCCATAAATATCTACAATTAGCATTTCTGATTCAAAGTAAAATAAAATATATTTTAAAAAATCCCATCTGATGGGGTGTGAAAAAGACCATGTAAGTGTCTGAAAGATGCAGGTATACAAGACTCTGACCCTAGCTGTAAGTCATCAGATCTCTTTGAGGCCCTGTTTCCTCATTTATAAAATGACACTTGCAAATCTACAAACATTGCATTCTCACTGGTGGCAGAAATTGTTCTTTGGTGGGCAAAAAACCATCTTAGATAGCCCCCCAGTGCTTAGTGCTACCCAAGTAAACTGCAACCCTTAGGATTTAATTTCTCTCATTAGGGAGCTTTCAACCTTAATTTACTTCCCCCTACCCCCTGTGGATAATAATTTTTTTTAAAGTTACAAAACACAGATTTAGATAATACCAACAAGAAAGAAGTATATTCTTTCCCTTTTTGTACTAATGTTAGACTCTGAGCACGATATAGCTTGAATCTCCAGGAACTGGTACATAACCAGAATTTGATGCATTTTTATTGGTTGGATCACAAGACTGAAGGAGCATTTCATTGCCATTTGGTTTGATTCCTGTGCTATGTTTCCACCTCCTTTGCAAACACAGAATGCCTGCATGGCCTTTAGTCTTGTTTATTCCTAGTGGCTGGGTCCTCACTAATGCCTAAGAAATAGTTAAGGAATGAAAAGAAACTTAGAGGGATATCTTTTGGAGCCACTTTAGTTCTTTGAACCTAAAGCATGACAAGTAAGACCAATAACTTTATCGTCTTTCTTTCTTCCTATTCTAGAAAGCATCCGAAAGAAAGTGAAGCAGCTTCAAGGTCACTGGGAACTTACAGGAGAATGGAGAGCTTGACTCAGGATTAAGGCTCTTTCAAAGTCATCAGGTTAGCCAGCCCTGGGCTACCTGAATACCTGTCGCTGTGACTCCTGGCTTGAGTCCGTTAATTAACTGTCCACTTAATGGGCTCCTCTGATTGGATCGGATGCAGCATAAAAATAAAAGCTCATTTTGGATTTTAAAAGCCACCTTTGAGGTGTTCCGCTAGATTATCATTAACGGTAATTATTCAGTGATAATGGTCCATCAAACCCCAACCACTGCCCTTGGAGCTTTCTGTATTAATTCACATCCAATAAAGTGTGATCATATCTTTCATTAGAATTGTTACTAAATACATTTCTATTCAGGGCATCTTCCTGAAAGGAAAATATTTCTCTAAAAAAATGATTTTCTTGATACACATGCGTAGGCTTATTAATGTAAGCTTAGAATAGACTTAATTTTTCATTTCTCTGGAAGGAATACAAAGAAAGTAATGCTGGCGAATTTGCATCTCATAATTTCAAGTGTGACAGGACGTACACTGCAACCCAAGATTTTGGAGTAAAAGTTTTATCTCATAGATTCTTGCATTCATGTTAGGCAAATGTCACTAATATTTGCACGTTTTTACAAAGCATTTTAGCCTGTCTTTTCTCATCACCGCCCCCCCCCACCATAATTCTCTTGTGAGGTAGGTACTATTATGGTCTCTGATTTAACAAACTTAGTTTCAGAAGGTTATTAGACAGTGCAAGGTCTTACAGCTAGTAAGGGTGCTATACATTGGTGCTTCAATAGCCCTTCTGAATTAAATGCCCATCCTCTGCCATGGCTTATGTTTACCTGCAGATTTCTATGTTCCACCCTCTTTAAAAGCCACCTAGAAGTTCAAGTCTGCACACCGTCTGTACAATCACCTGCTTGGAACACCACTTCCTGTAGCTAATTATGACTCTATCCTACAGGTGTCAGCCAGCACCTCTTTCCGGAAGTCTTCCCAGCTGCTCACCCACACAAAGGCAGGGCCAGGTGCTGCCTGTGTAATACAAAATCTGCTTGTTCAGTGGTCTATCTGCATAGACTAAGCGACTGTCTTGGCCTGGTACATAACAGATATTCAACAGAAACTTGTTAACTAACAAATGAGAATACGTGGTAAGACCAGGATTTGAACCTCTGAAATCAAATGAACTCCTTTGGGCATCCTTCTGTTCCCTCCTGCAATTCATAAAACAAAAATAACAAATAACTTCTAAGTTGCGATTTTGTTTTTTTCACTGGTGTACGATACTGATGATGCCTTAGCACAGTGGTTCTCAGCCTTCCTCATGCCGCAGCCCTTCAATACAGTTCCTGTGAGTCGTGACCCACAGGTTGAGAACTGCTGCCTTAGTGCAATGTAAGGAGAGTAAAATTTCAGTGCTTTGGACTCCGTTACTTAAGGTTGCATAATGCTTGGCCAGGGGCTGGGCTGGCTTATACCTTTGGAGTGTTTATTTATAAAAGAGATGGCTAAGCACATTAGCAGTGTAAACAAGATCATGGGGAAAATGGGAGAAGATATTTAAGAGAACAAACTGCCTGGAGTCACTTTGGAAGCACCCATTATGAATAAACGATCACTGTGCTAATTACAATGGCTCTGCTAATTACAATTATTGTGCTAATTACAATCTATCCTTATCTGTTCTGTAGGTTCCCTATGGACTTTTCCTTTCTAAGCACTTATACCAGGCTGAGATACTGCCTGCATGTCAGTAAAATGAAATTACATTTCTTTAAAAATTGTCTCTGCTTCAGATATCTCAATGATTCAGATAGACTCCCCTCTCCTAGAAAAAGAACATAGTCAGGGATTTTTAAACCAGAAAATTAAAAAAAAAAAACAAAAATAAAAGGAGGTGGTTGAGGAGTTGGGAGAGAAGTGAAATTGACCTTGTTGCTTCTGTATTTTTAGCCCCCTTTGCTGACCAGGGACACATTTTTAGGGTAGTTGGAGAAGACTCAAAATAAGCTATGAATAATTTGTTTCCTTCATAAAATGGCCATCTTTGGTATGTTTAGGGATGTGAAGATTGAGAATAACATCTGAAAAAAAAAATAAAGCAGCTATTTTTCTTTCTTATTATCAATAAGGGGAAAGATTAGTGAGCCCATGTTTAAAAATGGATTACAACTCCCTGCACCCCATAAAAAAATAAATGGAAGGCATCTTTCACTAGATCTTAATTTTACTACTTACTTTCTGTCCCTAATTAAACTAATGAGTGTTGACAGTATGAGATTTTTGTTTCAGTGCTTAAGAACAATAAAGCTTCACCCACACCAATGTCCCCTCCCAAATGGATTTTTCAATAATCTTCCAGGAGTTTGTCTTCAACCTTTGGCCTGAAGCAGACACAGCCCAGCTCTCTGCTGGTTAATAGCTTTCTACTGTATCTAACGATGGCTAAAATTGCATCATGGGCACGGAGAGGAGGCTCTAATCTTGGCACTCAACCATCACTTTGGGACTCTGGAGTCAGAAGCCTTCCTTGCATAATTGTCCCTCTGTCACCGTGGGCATAACTCTGAGCAGGGCGGATGGACACAGAATTACCTGTTGCTACCCTATGCACTAACGGTCTACTGGGTTGCAGGAGCTGACCATCTGTCCTGGCTGCTGCAAAACTGAAACATACTGTCTGCACTAGATCACTCTAGAGAGGCTCACAGGAGGGAGACTTCTAGTGCCTTTGGCTATGGGACTTGGTTCCTGCCTTAAACAGGCGAATGGAGGAACAACAATCCTTCTCGATTCTCACACATAACCAAGGCATCTGTGGTTACCATCAGTATTTATGTTCAGGGTAATGCTTTATTATTCAAAGCTGGTCCTCAGATCCAGCCACTCATTTGAAATGCAGAGGCTTGGGTTTATTACCTACGGCCTACTGAAGCAGAACTGTAACTGAGCAGGATCCCTTACTGACTGCATGTTAGGTTTTGAGAAGCACTGGGGTAATTCACGTGTACTGAGTTCTCCTTTAAGAAAATCCCCACCTTTATATGAGGTTTTCAGGTATAGTAATGGTGATGAGCTATTATCTGCCTTCCTTCTCTTAGCAGTGATACTTGATCTTTTTTATCTCGCAGCACACTTGAACCTAAAAACTTCCACCTTACCCTTAAATTACATTGATAAAAAAATGAATAAAAAAATACTGTGCTTTGAAATTCTTTCAAAACGAATTTAATTAATGACCTTTAAAATTTTCACGGCACATCGAAGTTTCTCTGATGGCACGCTAGTGAGCCCTAGCTCACTGGTTGAAAATCACCGTCTTAGAGGATCATATGGTTTGAGACTGCATGCATGTTCACGCACATCGAGTCTGTGGAGTGCTTAAGAGGGCAGACCTTGAATCCCGGCTTTATCATTTATGGGCCGTGTGACCCTGGATGCCACCTTCACCTCTCTAAGCCTCAGCTTCCTTGTGTAAAAAGTAGAACTGACCCGCTGTGCCCACATGTCATGGAGAAATACTGCCTACCCCCTGCAAAGACAGGCTTCCAAAAGAATAGGAAACACAGTTTTACAATATCAATTATGCCTAAGGGTATTGGGAAATGGACCAGAGGATGTGATGTGGTGATAACAGGGGAAAGACCTTGGGAGTGGTAGGAGGCAAGCACAACTCATCTGTAGCCCGGCAAGGATTCCTGGTCAAGCTTCACTCTGTTGGGATAAATCTCCTCTCCCATTGGTCAACTGCCACTTCTAAGCTAATGGTTACACAATTTTAATATCACCCCGGAGGTGGGAGATTAGCACACCATTGAAACTTCTGGATCTGGGCCCAGGTCCATTACCAAATTCCACACAGTAAATACGTGTATAAGCATCTCAATTCCATGATCCTAATGTGTTCCACTGTACACCATTCGAGCCAAAACAAAAGGATGATTCTGTGACACACAGGTAATAGAACACATCAGAGAGATTGTATGTTTCTCTTGGGGCTGGGATTCCTCACTGCTGACCGAGGTGCCCCCCTTGGTCGGACCCCCAGAGGATGAAAGGCTGAGCTTTTATCCCTATCTCAGGCACTTTACAAAAGCACTGGGTTCACCAAAATGTGTGCTTTTTGGTAGCTGAGAGGAGAATCCTGGCTCTAGTCCAAAGATGGGTCTTAGGCAAATGGCAACCCCCCAAAATTTTCATCCATGTACAGCTCCTGATATTGGGGGGGAACTAATGCAATCGATGTCAGAGAAAAGAATTTTTGTTAAGAGCCTACTGGGTACTAGGACCTTTGCTTATTAGCCTGTTAAATCCACACCATACCCCTTTGAGGATATTTCTGAAGCGAACTCTACTTCATAGTTGAAAATCTTGGGATCCATAGAAGTTAACATTTTTCTATAACTGCATAGTTAGGAAATGGCAGACATAGGATTTGGATCCATTAGCTTTTTATGGCAGCATCTAGGACCCTGTGTTGGGTCCCACCCAAAGACAGGGTCAAGTTCATGCAGAATCACACACACAAGGTAACCATTGCTCCTTAGTTATGAATTTGGCAGCCTGTGATGGTACATGGGCCCTCTTGTGCTGAGAACAGATATGAAATAGGTGCTGATTTCATTTAATTATCACATCAGAAGCGACTATTGTTACTATTACTCTTAATTTAGGGATGGAGTAAATTGAGGCTTAAGTAAATCACATGCCTACAGTCCCAGTGGACAAATGGCAAGCTGGGACTCTGAGTTCAAAGCCTGGTCTCTTATATACCATGTCATTGTATCCCCAAATTGTCACATTGCATTGAACCACTTGGAAACATTGGTTAAAACTCACTTCTCCAGGCCTTTATGTGGGAAAAATTAGAAGGTCTTGGTGTAGTCCCAAGACATGGACGTTGAGTAGAAAAAGTGCTGTACTTTAAGTCAAAGGCCCGCCTTTGTCTGTGATTTTCACCAACCTTCTCCTTTTTATTTATTTTTTAAAGACAGTCTCACTCTGCTGCTGCCCAGGCTAGCATGCCATGGCATCAGCCTAGCTCTAAAAAACTCAAACTCTTATAGTCAAGAGATCTTCCTGTCTCAACATCTCAAATATCTGGGACTACAAGCATCTACCACAATGCCCAGATAATTTTTCCTTTTTTCCTTTTTTTTTTTTAAGTAGAGATGGAGTCTCAAACTCCTAAGCTTAAGGAAGCTCCTGCCTCAGCTTCTCAGAGTGCTAGGATTGCAGGCATGAGCCATTGTACCTGGCCTGCATCTACATTTTCCATTTAGAGAAGAGACAACAAAAATCAGAGAAAAGAATGCCAGGGGTAAAACAACAGGAAATGACAGAAAAGTATCAGAAATTCACAGAAGTACTAAGTAGAATGAGGGTTGGCAGGGTCTGGATGGAAGGGGAAATGGGAAGGTGATAGGTGATAGGTACAAGGTACAAAGTTTTAGTTTTCAACTTCTGGAGATCTACTATACAGCATAGTGCTTATAGCTAACAATACTGTATTGTGCACTTATAATTCACTGAAAGGGTAGATAATCATGTTTTGTTTTATCCCACAAAAAATAAACACATAATGAGGGTGAAGGACAACTTTCGGAGGTCATGGATATATCTATGGCTTTGAGGGAGGTGACAGAATATACTTCTCTCAAACTAATTGAGTCATATACATTAAATATGTACAGCTTTTTAATATGTCAATCTTACTTCAAAAACATGGTTTAAAAAAAAAAAAAACAACGAAGAAATTAGCTTTCTTGTCCCAGGTCTGCACACCTGACATTGGCCTTGATTCCTGTAAGACATCAGGATACCTTAGAGAAATGAAGTCACAGAAAAAAAGAAGAGATTTTTCTTCAGCCAACCCAGGAGTCAGAATGCCAGGGGAAATCACCCCTTGGCTCCTCTGATCAGCCTCCAGCTGCTCCTTTAGCCCACTTCCAAGGTCTTGCCAGGGAGGCCCCCAGAGAAGACAGCAAAGTGCTATGTCTCCAAATGACAGGCTGAAGATTCTGGGAAGAGCTGGAATATTACAGAATATTACTACACAGAGAGGTTGGCAATGGCCTTGAAAATCAGAAGATGATGCCTCCTTTTAATTAATAATCCCTCCAATAACAGACTCCATTGCTTTCTCTCATTATGACTAGATCATGATCTACTCCACAGCAGCCAGGCCTGGGAGTACAGAAACTGCTTCTGGCCTAGGTCTGCTGCTAACTCTCTGTGGGATCATTGCACTGATTATTCTGTATGGTGTAGGGATTGATCCTGTGTCTCCAAGCAGACCAACAGAGTTGGGGGCAGGGTATGTAGGACTGGCTTATCCACTCATCAGTTACTACAGATAAGATTTTGGGCAATTTACTTAAATATCAACCTCCAGGTAGTCCATCTATAAGATGGGAGAGTTTGTATAAGTTGCTCTCCAAGGCTCTTCCAGTTATATAATCTCTGGTTCCTCACTAAGGAAATTGACAAGACAACAGACGGTCATATTGCAGTCCTTAGAGGTGCCAAGATGAAGTGGGAGATTGCTGTAAACCTGGAACACACCACTGCTGAAGGAGCTTTGATGTTAGACTCAAAGGCTACAACTTTGGTAGCTGTTCATCTGCATGGCTGGGTGGCCTAATTCACCAGTGTGGTGGATGGCACTGATGTCCCACATGTGGGCAGCTGGGGGGACCACACATGTCTGCCCAACCATTTGAGGTGGCCATGGGTCTTCATTTGACCAGTAAAATGTAAGCAGAATGTCAGTGCTAGGAGGAAATGATGATAGCCAACTATGTTTTTCACTATGATACTGTTCATGGCGGCACAGGAAAGATGACTCTGTCAGTGCAGAGTCCCAGATACCAGAGTGACTGGAGCCCTGGGCCACTCTGAGAGAGTGCTGAGATGTGATCAACATGTAAACACTTTTGTGTCAAGCCACTGAGGTTTCGTTTGGAAGTTGCTTGTTCCCAAGGCATGAATGCATTGTGATGGACACATTCATTTCCTTTTCTTGTAAAGCCAAGTTGGTAGCGGCCCCTTTGCAATACATATAGAAATATCAAATAAGCAAACACATAAAGCATATAGTATAGGGCCAGACACATAAAAAAGGCACACAAATTAAGGGGAACAAAGGGAGAGTGGAGGTAGGGAGGGAAGGGGAGTCTGGTAATAGCACATACAAGTAACCATCACCCAGGAAGGCACTAGAAAACCCTGGGCCAGAACAGCTTTGGAGGCCGCTTCCAAAGAAGTGACTCAGTATTCTCAGCTGGGGAACAAGTGGGTGCCACTAACGAAGACCAGCTTTCCTCACGTCCCTAAAGAGAGCCCTTCTGTCTCACCAGGCGTGGGCTGCCGGTGCTGAATCCCCAAATCCCACATCTTACCCAGAACAGTCCCCTTATGCTACACAATATGCAAATCTGATAAGCAGACCAGATTGAAAAGTGCCTTTCTAGTAAATCTCTCGTGAGCACCTCAAGTTTTCTGTAGGGCATCGTTGAAGGCCACTGAGCAAATGTCTGTTGCTGGCAGAACAGTTTTAATTTTCATGAGGCTTTTTGTGAAATCTACCATCGTAGCTTGCTCAGCCTCCGTCCTCAAACGATTTCTCCTTACTGCCATTTCTGAGATTTGGGGCTCAATAATAGTTCTAGACTAATGAGTATCTGAATTCCTGCACTCTATAACCAAAGTTGACCTTCCTTTCTTATAGGAATAATGTAGGATGGATGCAAATGGTGGGGAGTAAAACAAACAAACAAACAAATAAACAAACATCAAACACCACAAACCTCTGGAGAGTCTATCTCACCCTGGTGCTCTGCCAGTTCCCATACTGACCAAGAGCTAAGGAAAGGGGATTTTAATAATGACCTTGTAGAGGTCATTAAGACCAGCATTGTGCACCACAAGGGATTAGAAACAAAGAAGGGTTTGGGGGCAATTTGGATGTGAAATCATTAGCTCTGCACATTTCCATGGAACTTGACATTGTGCCAAAGGCTTTTATGTTCATTCTTGACTGTTTGAACCTGATTCCTAATATAGAGGTGACTCCCAGCAGCACCTACTCTCTAAAAGCAATCCTATTCCTTCCCTGGGAATAAACGATATTTTGACTTTTGTATGAACTTTCTACCACTTCAGTCCTCCCCTCTGTCACACCTCCCGGCTCCCCCTTTTGTTGTCTATCTCCGCATGTCTTCAATCCTCTTCACTGCTCTACATTTCCTTTATTCTTTCTGTGTTTGCCATTCCTTCCTTCTGTGACGCAGACTCTTCTTTCCTGGAGGCAATGTGCTCTTCCTCTCCTGGGCTCTGTTTTGTCTCTCTGCTTGTCCTTGTCACTCTTGCCTGTCTCTATCTTTCCATGTGAGTCTCTTAGTGTAAACCACGCTTACCCTTCGCACAAGGTGTACAATCCTTGGAAGAGGCAAGGGTCCTAAAGGAGGGCCCCAGAGACAGGCTGCAGCCTACCTGTGCCAACCTTGCGGTGGCCTCCACCCAGGATCCCTCCTTAGAAATTTACATCCTCTCCACCATGGCTCTGTGGTGAGAGCATGGGGTACACGTAGTTCTTCTTACCACACGCTAACGTGAGACATAAAGAAGTTGCACACATCCCAGGGTGTGGAACCAGGAAGCTGGGGAGCACTGCATGGGGAGTCAGACACTCGGTCTGAGAGGAGTTCTGAGTCACTGCGAGCACTAAGCAGGCTGTACCCTTCCATGAGCCTCAGTTTCTCCATCTGTGCTGCACGGGGTTAGGTCTGAGCTATTTAATCTCTAAGCACCTGTCTAGGTCACAGACTTTCAATTTTAAAGCTTCCTGTAAAGCAGAAATCCAGGTTGCTCTTTTAGAGAGTCAAAAGAGGAATTGAAAACGCAGACCTCTCACATCAGCAGTTGCTACGCTGGTGATCTGGGAAGGGGCAGGGAGGTGAACACAGCAGGGCAAAAGCTGTCACGCAGGAGACTCGCGGGTAGAGATTTTGATATCCCAGACCAGGCAGTTGTCAGGAAATGAGGCATAAGGCAAGACGGCTGGTGGCAGTGCCTGCTGGCTACTCTCTAGGGCTGCACCTGAGAACATTTGGAGAAAATGACAACTGCCTTTGATGCTGAAAAACTTTTAGGCTTTCTAGAATGCGGAGGACAAAGGAGCTCCAGCCTGCTCTGGCCTCCTCCCTGCCTGAAACTCTGGAGGGGAGACTTGAAAAAGATAAATTTAGACTCATCAGAAGTAACTTGTCTTCCCACAGTGGGGAGTCAACTGACTTAGCATGGTTCCAAGAGGTGACACAGTCTGGGGACGGAAATAATTGCACAAAAAGTTTAGCTAAATCCAAGGATGAGAGAGTTTAAAACCAATGGATTGTCCTGATACAGCAGTAGACTGGGAAGCTCCCTAAATCTTGAGTTTGTCATCAAAAGAGAAAAGTCTGGCCTGTTCACTGTACTCCCCTCCACGAGCAGATCACAGAATACACAGGCCCTGGCTATTCAGAGAAGACTCAGGGTTGAGAGGGTGGGAACAATGAACAGAGTGTTTGAGGCAGAATGAGGACTTCTGACGGGGCTAAACTCTGTCTCTGAGACTGGATCCTCCCAGGCCAGCTTTTAAGTGCTATTGTTCTGTCTCATTGGTGAGTCTGTTGGCAGTGGGAAAACCAGCATACCACACCGTCAGGAGAGCTGAGAACACGGGCGAGCCCTGGAATGACTTGCTTTGTGACAAAGTCCTGTTCATGCACATGGAGAATTCGGGATTTCACCAAGTCCCTTCAGAGGGGATTCCCTGATTACCCATGTAGCTTCCCCTTGGAAACCATCTAATTTTCCCAGGATGGGAAGTGGCACATTGGATCACTTATCCCAGGCTAGCTGCTATGAGAAATCAAACTGCATATACGGCACAGGGTCCCTTGCCAGCAGCTAGCATTGGGAAACACCTTATTTTAAAAGCAAGGCAGTAGAATGCTTGACATGGGTAGGTTGAGATTTGACACCAGGCTTATCTGGAGCTTGGCTGACACTAGCACTGCTCATACACATGTCTGAGCCCTTGCAGGTTCCTTCCCAAACAGGAAAATGTCCTTCTAGTTTTTATCCCTCTCAAGAAGCACCATGCTTTGCTATCACCTCAAACTCCAGTTCACAAGACTTGTCCTCTGAGAAGTGTTTTATCTTTCCTTCTAATTCTTCCCCAAAGGCTTCACATGGGAACTGTATGGAAACCACTGGCATTCTTTGGAACACCACTTTGCAAATCAAAATTTTCCTCTTTTCTTTCCTAATTATGTGTGCGTCATCTTGCAATCTTAGAAATCCCTTCCTCTGAAAATGTTTCTTTCTTTTGGATTCTAAGCAGCGTTATTCAATTCATCATGATGCTCAAGACAGTTTCACAGATGATGAAAATTATAGGAAAGTAGTACTGTAGAATCTCAGCACTGAGTAACAGTTTACCCAGATTGTCCTTAAATTTTCCCTAGAACTTTTCCAACAAAGTAGTATCCAGCCTCTCCTTGAGCATCAGATTCATGGAAATCACATTCCCACGAATGTGGGAAGAACCCTTTATTGGACACTGGAGGTCCAGACTCTGCCAGTAAATTACCATGTGGCTGCCCGTCAATTTTATCACACTGAATCCTCTCAACCTTCCCTTCACTTGTAACTGCCTCGGCTGTATCGCCACCAGCCTCCATTCACTGCTCACTCAGCTTCAACCCCACCACATTGCTTCAAATCTCGAAACCAACCACATTCTTTCCCTCTTCTTAGAACATTCACCTCTGCCTGAAACCTTTTCAGTGCTAAACAACATTTCATCTGAATGGTAGACTCCAAAGTCTTCCTAGTGCTATCTAATCCAATAGCTGCACCCCACTACCACTCTGTTCCAAATAAATTAGAACCCACTGTTTTTTCTTGGAACCCCATATTTATGCTTCCTTAAGTAAAATATATATGATTTGGCCTCCAACTATATCTACATGTCAGAAGGTCTAGGGCAATTTGTATCCCATTTTCTATTTTATCTCCATAGTACCTAAGACATAAAAGGTGCTCATCGAACACGTGACGACCACAGGGATGAAGGGTTCTAGAGAACTGACATCTCCATCTTGTTCTCTACAATGGGTGGTAAGGGGGTATGTGGGAGCAAAAGACGAAACCAAGGTCTTAGAGTCCAGCTGACTTGCATGTGATTCCTGACTCTACCTCTCACTAGACAGCGAGGTTAGGAAAGTCACTCCACCTGTCTGGTGCTAACTTTCCAATTGAAGACCAGGATGTCTTGAAGGGTTCTAATAATGAAGACAGAATGGCATTATCCTGGCTCTTTCATGTCCTAAAAGAGTGTCTTTGGAAAGTTACTCTAAATTTCTGTTTCTCTTCTGAATAGAGGAGATGGTAATAGCTCCTGTCTCACAAGGCTAGTGGGAGGATTACATAAGTTAAAAAATGGAAAGGATCCTTGGAATGTGCTGAATTAATGTTATTGGCCATTATTATTGTTGTTAGTAACAGTAATCAAGAGTTTGATAAAGAGGGACTCTTAATAAATGGCAACCATTTTATTGTCACTGTTACTGCAGTTATCTCTAGTACTTTTTTTTTTTTTTGGAGACAGAGTCTCACTACGTCACCCTCGGTAGAGTGCTGTGGCATCACAGTTCACAGCAACCCCAAACTCTTGGGCTTAAGCAATTATCTTGCCTCAGCCTCCCAAGTAGCTGGGTATAAGCGCCCACCACAACGCCTGGCTACTTTTTTGTTGTAGTTGTCATTGTTGTTAAGTAGGCCTGGGCCAGGTTTGAACCACCAGCCCCAGTGTATGTGGCCAGCACCCCAAGATTTTGGGACGGAGATGATGATGACTATGAAGTTTCTTATTAGTGGTGACTTTTATTAATATGACTTCAAGTTGTAAAAAGAATATTTCTTTGTGATAATATTCTATACCTTTTTCATGGAAAACTATAAAATGGCTTTTATTCTTGGGAGGGGGTGGGGGAAATCTTTTCTTATACATGGAACAAGGCTTCCCACTTTACTATATTATGATTCTTTGGATTTTTGAAGCCTGAAGTAGTTCCACCTAAAGTCTCTCCTTTCTGAGCAGAAGAGCTCCTGTTTTTTAACTGTCAAGGTACCTTTCACTATTAGCCTATAGGTCTAATCTTCATATAATCTGACCAACCTAGTCACCATTCTACCCCCTCTCATTTGATGAAGGTTCAGTCTTATCTTTTAATTTCTCATGTACTGCTGTATACACTAATAGGGAAAAAGGTCTTTGGTATATTGTTAAGGAAAACAAGCAATTTATCTATAGATTTGGGGGATAGAATTTGGTGTGCACTGTGTGTATAGACAGATAACTAGATAGGGATGAGAGAGAGAGAGAGAGAGAGAGAGAAGGAGGGAGGGAGCAGGAGGGGTATTTTAAGAATGTTGAAAATGTTAATTCTGGGTATTTCTGGGTGATGCCATTTTTATTTCCTACTATATTAAATGTCTCATTTTGGAACTGCCTGAATAGCATAGAGGATACTTATTTTTCAATAGACTGAAATATTAATTTTTTTCTAAAATGCTATTAACTGTACTTACAGAATGATTTAAGATTGAATTTAAAATATGAGGATAGAGTTAGGAAAATGAAAAGGCAGGACAAATATATGCTAGGTCGGTGTAAAAGGAACTTTGTGGCATTAAATTTGGTGACTGCTTCACTCCTTAGGTAGGCACCTGCAAGTTTAAGGAGATGCTGGCCAGTCTAACAGGTCTCTATTCCACTGTACCCAGAGCTCCTCTGCCTAGATTGTGGGTCAGTGACTCAGACTAGTGAAGTGCCAGTTTCTGCCCCATACCTAAAGGTCATCTGGAAGACTTGTCCTTGGTTCACATGCTGGGTCCGGTTGTTGTACCCATGCAGCATCTCACCGAAGAGGGTGTCATTGAATTTGGAGTCAGGTTTGAGGCATTTGGGGCCCTCACAGACATCTGAGAGCATTAAGCAGGATTTTCCGTCAGGGGCCAGCTTGTACTCCTCCACACAACTGCAAGATAAAACAGAACTGAGAGTTAGCCCCTGATCTTGGATGCCCCCATTGGGGGTGACCTAAAACCAAGATCTGCTTTGCCTGCAAAACAGGTCAGAGTTCAGGAATAGAGACAGCTAGTCTGGCTGGAATCTATCTAGGGCACAGGTGTCTAGAGAGAAGCACATTAATCCTGCAAATTGGTGAATTCAAGGAAAGTCATTTGTGACATTGTAGAGGAGTTCAAGGGACATCAACGTGCACCTTCACATGCAAAGCAAATTTGAAAACTGTTTTCCACAAACACACAGACTTGAAAATGCATGACAGACTAAATCACAGGGAATTATCAACCAGTTTCTCAAACGAGAATCTATTCCCATTGTATCTGTCAACCAAGGTTGAAGACTGTAGCAAAAAACAGTTTTTATCAACCTTGGATCTCAAAGGTGAACCTTCCAGGACCATGGACAGCACACAAGTTTCTATTCAATTAGCAGTATCAGCAACCTCTGTTGGCCTCTAACCACCCACTCCCGACAGCCTTGACATGCCTTTGGGGTAGGGATGGGCTCCTCTGTGGCCAAAACAGACATCTGGACGAGGTGCAGAAATAATATTTGCAATTTGGGAATATTTGCAATGGAAAAAGATATCTCTTTGAGAGGCCTGGGGTGGAGGAGGAGAGTAGTGATCTCAGTCCCTGAAAAATCATTCCAAACACTGGGAATCTTTTGAGTATCCACTTTTTTCACCATCTTATGCTAGGCACTGGGGGGATGGTGCACATAAATAAGAGAGACAAAAGAATGTGCTGTACACACAAGCAAAATAAGCATGTCACATGGTAAGCAGCAAAGCTGGCAATAAATTCAGGGCTGTTTTTCTACTTTTATCTCCTCTAAATCCAGTGGTTTCTATTTGCATGATACGACTCTGGTTGGGTGGGACCAGTTTGAAGCAATATAAAGAGGTCAAGTCTCTTATTTGCTATTCCTCTACAGGGTAAAGGAGAGACCCATTGAATCTGACTGCAAAGGGACTCATATGTGAGAAGGGAGAGGCTCTGTAATGTGGTTTGGAGAGAAAATGCACCCAGGTTGCAGGAACGAGTAGCTGATGCTAGAGACATACAGCTCAACAGGAGGTGGGAACAAGACAAGCAGAAATGAAAACTTGACCCAAGATCACTCTAGGGAAAAGCCAGGAATGCCTCACGCATGAAGTAAGCTGCCACTCTTTCCTTGCTCCCCCCTAACTTCTGGTGAGAGTTTCTGCACTGAGGGCCTGATTGTTTTTCTTTTTTAATGTTCACATGTACCTGCCTGAAGTGGAAAGTCTTGTAGAAGGAGGCACTGCCCTGGTGCCTGGGTAAATCTATCCCTTCTTTCTGCATCTGTTAAATGTAAATAACTTCCTCTTAGCACAGGTGCAGCACAGATGAAGTGAGTGTATACAGAAATGCACAGTATGAGGGAAGTTCTTGATAAAGTCTAGTTTCGTACATTTATCTCAGAAGGCTCCCAGCAAATATGGATAAATGGTTTGCTGGGTACACTGGGTAGCGTATTCTCTTTCTGTCCTCTGTTTCTGTCTCTCCACACACCCATGTAGCTGTGCACCTGTGAGTAAATATGCTATTATTGTGGATCAATAAACACTATTAGTCAATATCCTAAAATGCGGAAGTTCTTCATTTTTCTCTCCTCGTTTCTAGTCCCAGAGGTCATCATCGTTAACTAATATGTATTCTTCTAGTGTTTTTCAAATGTATTTAAATACCCATCATATCCATGTATATACTAAATGGGGTGTCCATAAAGGTCACATGAAATTTACAAGTGTGCAAGTTACAACTATTTAAATTGCACACAAACTTTATGACCACCCTATATTATATAACATATATAATATAAAACATAATAAGCTCAGAACAGTATTATACTATACATTGTTGTGAGATAGACATTCATACCTAAAGCTATTTCTTGGAGAACGTTTTAAGTCAGGATACATCTAGATCTATCACAGTATAAATATACCACAATGCTTTTAACTAATTTTTATTGATGGGCACTTTGGCTGTTTACAGCTGTTTGTTATTACAAACAATGCCATAATGAATATCTTTGCACATATATCATTGTGCATATGTGTGTGTTTCTATAAAACTGATTCACAGAAGATGAATTGCTAGGTCAATGTTTTACGAATTTTAACATTTTGATAGATCTACTAAATGATTTTCTGAAGAGGCCCTATCAGTTTACAAGTCTATCATTGGTGATTGAAAAACTCTATTCTTTCTCATTTTTCTTGTTCATCATTGGCAATCTGGGATGGGGAAAAATAACTCCTCATCTTTTTCTTGGATTGGCATTTCCCTGATTCCTGGTAAAACTTAACACCCTTTCATGGTATTCTGTTCCCCTTCTGCAGACTGTCCGTTCCTGAGCTTTGACCATTTTTCTATGCTGATATTTATCTTTTTCTTTTTATTCATTTGTATGTGGTTTGCATATTTTCTGAGAAGTTATTCTGCAGCTTCCATATATATTGAAATTTTCTTCCAGTCTGTACTTGCATTTTAATCTTGATTTTGATGTCTTATAACCTCTCTATCCCGGTCCTTGATTGCATCTCTAAATTTTGTGCAGTGTTTACAAAGCCAAAAGATGATCAAATATGTTTCTACATATCATTCTAGCACTTTTTAAAAACAGATTTTTCATCTTTGTTTATTTAAAATGTAGGAAATTTATTTTTGTGAAGGGTAAGAATGGTTATCTTAACTTCACTATTTTTAAAATGGGTAGTCAATTACCTGAAGTGCCCATTCTTTCACCAACTTGTTTTAAATGCTATTTTATCATATGTTCAATCCCTATGTACATTATGTATATATGACTGAGGTTTTTTATTATTTCATTATCTGTACATTCCTGTAATAATTCCATACTATTTTAATTATTATAGCTTTAGAGAATATTTTATCTCATTTTTATTTTATTTTATTTTATCTTATTTTATTTTTTGGAGACAGTTTCACTCTGTCACCCTGGGTAGAGTGCTGTGGTGTCATAACTCACAGAAACCCTTGGGCTCAAGAGGTCCTCATGCCTCAGCCTCCCGAGTACCTGGTACTATAGGCACCTGCTGCAATGCCTAGCTAGATTTTATATTTTTAGTAAAGACGAGGTCTCACTCTGTCTCAGGCTGGTCTCAAATTCCTGAGCTCAGGCAATCCACCCACCTATGCCCCCCAGAGTGCTAGGATTACAGGCATAAGCCACCATCCTTGGCCTTAGAGCATCTTTTCATTATAGTAATAAAGTAAGTCTCCCTTCCCTAATAAATGCTTGTTTTATATTTTAACATTTCCTCACTTCTCTGTCATGTTTTTCCCTTTAAAAGAATTTTAGAACTGGGTTGTTAAATTTCATGTAATACCCTAGTCAAATTTTGGGTGGCATTGCTTTGAATCTGTAGACTAACATGGAGGAAATGAAACTTTGTTTTCATTAAATAAATATGTATCGAGAGTCAACTTTGTGCTGGGCACCACTGACAAGTGTAACAAAGAACACATCTTACATTTCTCACCCTGTGTCCTCCTCCTGAACACACACTGTAGACAAGACACTGCCTCTCTTGCAGCTGGGCAGAACGGACCATGTAACTGGTTTCTGAGTAATAAATCTCTCCTGATAAAACATAAGTCAGACTTTGCCTTTTCAAAACATCCTGTGATTCTCAAGACTTCTCTTCCCTGGTCCTTGCAAAGTTGAATACTAAGTATTCCATTCACATACTACAGGATAAAGGAGGGCTGCCTTAATCACAGTGGACCCTGAACGAATAAGAAATTAACTTTCCTGTGCAAGCTCCTGGCTTAGTGGGGAGGGGCTTCATTTGTTTCAGCAACAAAGCTCATCTTATCCTGACTGATACAGCATCTTTACAGTTTGGAATCTTCTAATTCAGCAATAATGTGTGTCTCTATTCACCAAGTATTCTTTTAGAAAGTTCACTGAAGTTTTTGACTTTTAGTTGCAAAAGTCATGCACATGTCTGGTGGAGTGCATTCATGAACATTTATGTGGGCACCAGACTGTAGAGGTTACAAGGATGTGTTCTGAATCCAAATCAACAGAGTCCAAATCCTGATTCTACCACTGAGCTGTGTGTCCTTGGACAAACTGTTTAACTTCTCTGTGCTTCTTATACTTACCCATAAAGAAGATCTTATCTTATAGAGCCACTACAAGGATTAAACAAGTGTGTTTGGACTTTAGTGTGCCCTCCTAGAGTGACAACTTCTACTCTTTTACAATCTTTCACACTGCAAGAATAAGTACAGTTTTTCACTTAGGTTTACTCATAGATTTTCTAGTTAGTTATTGTTGACTTGAGGAAAGCTACTCCTGATTTTTGCAAGTTGATTTTGCATTCTATCAACATTCCTGGGTGGAGCATAGTGGCTCACACCTACACGCTCCAAGTGTGTATGTGGCCAGGAGTTGGAGGATCTAGCGAGCTATGATCTCACCACCACACGCTGGCCTGTGTGACAGAGGAAGACTCTCTCTAAAAGACACTCACATCCATTCTAAATAAGGCTACCGATTCTTTTCAATGAATGAGCACACGGATGTGAGGGCGATCTGGCTGTGACATCTGTCACCCCATTGATCACCAGGGTTGATTCGGCTGATCTGGCTGGCTAGGTGGGTGTCCCCTTCCTCCCTCACCGCTCCATGTGCGTCCCTCCTGAAGCTGTGCGCTCGGTCGAAGAGGACGACCTTCCCCGCTAGAGGAGGACCGTTCTTCGGTCAAGGGTATACGAGTAGCTGCGCTCCCCTGCTAGAACCTCCAACTAAGCTTTCAATGAATGAGTACATATTTGCCCACTTCGGATGTTATGATTATGAAATAAGTTTTTAAAAATTATCCTTTTTGTTCACACTGAGCAGACATCTGGGAAACAAAACAAAACAAAACAAAAACAAAAACCTGTCCTTCGCCTTTCTTTCTCTGGATCAGTTTATATAAGACAGAGGTAATCCATTCCTTGATGATTTGATAAGACCTACTTATAAAATCTCCTAGGCTTGGTGTCTTCTTTTCAGTTATAGCCATTTAGCTCTCTTACATTGATTTCCATTTTATCTACTTTTTACATTTCCTATATCATCAAGACTCAAGCTTGCTAATTCATATTTTCTAAGAACATAATGCATATTGTCAAGACTTTTGAATGCACTGATTATGAAGTTCTATACAATATTCTCATTAAATTTATTTTATCTTTTGTGCTTGTGTCTGTAGCCTTAGCTCATTCCAATGTGTTTGTTCTCTCCTTTCTCTCTTTTGAAAAGGCTTTTTGTATTTTATTGATGAGGTTTCCTTTTTTCTTTTCTATTTCATTTATTTTAGCTTATATTTGTATTAATTTCTTCATGCTGTTTTCTTTGACTCTGTTTTATAATTCCTTATATGGTTCCTTAAGTCAAATGCTTCATCTGTTTATTTCTAATCTTTCTTGCTTCTTAATAAATGCTGTGGACCTTCTGCCTACAGCTTTGTCCAAATCCCACAAGCTTGACAAGTAACCCTCCTTTTCCCACTCCTTTCTAAAGAGGTGAAAATTTAAGTTCGATTTTTTTCCTTATCCAAGTGTTCCTTAGAAGATATTTTTTAATTTAATTCCCAGACAGGTAGATTTGTTTGTTCCTCTTTCATCGTTAATTTCTAATATGATTGCATTCTCGTCGGACAATGCAGTTTGTATAATTTCTGCTCTGGCAAATTTATAGAGATGTTATGCCCCCTTACTAACTATGAGAGACTTGAGGTGTCAAGTTCAGGTTTGGGAGCTAATTAAACTTGAGCTCAAATAAAGGCTGTGCTAACTACTAGCTACGTGACCTTGATCAAGTCTGTTAACCTCCCTAGGTTTGTGCCATTTTATATGAGGATAATAGCAATCCTTATTATTAAGCTGATGAGTGGGAGATAACTTACGTAAAGGATGAAATGGTATCATTCATGCGAGAGCCAAATAAGGCATCAGATGTTGTTGTTGTTCTTCTTAATGTTATTATGATTGTTTTCTTTGGTCTGTTAGTCCATTTACATTCCCAAGGGAATGTTAATTTATTTCCAGTAGTTCCTAGGTCCTAGTTGCTGGCTTCTTTCTAGATTAGCGGTTTTCAACCTGTGGGTCATGACCCACAGGAACTATATTAAAGGGCTGCAGTATTAGGAAGGTTGAGAACGACTGCTCTACATCCACATTTCTCAAAGCTCACAGACTTGTCATTCTTGGCTTGTTTTTTGCTTTGAAACTATACTTATACATATGCCATCCTTCAAAGCAAAAAAAAAAAAATTGGGAACTTTCAACATGACATTATTGGAAATAACATACCTGTAATTTGTCTATTTATACATATGTAATTATTATATATAAGTTAAATATATGCATTATACACACACACATATGTATGTCTACACACATACCTATATGCAAAGCTCGGTCCTACATCCAAGAACTCATAGTTTAGTGAATTTTTTTGTCTATATGACCTGATTTGTTCCTCATTACAACTTGTAATAGGTAGAAAGGTGCCCCTCCCCAAATCCCAATTCCCCAAACCAGGGGTTATATTACAATGGCAATATGCACTTTGCAGATGCAATTAAGTAAAAGATTTTGAGACAAGAAGATTATCCTTGGTCTATTGGGGGGCCCATTGTCATCACCTGGTTCCTTAAAGGAAGAAGATGAGAATGCAGAGTTAGAGGAGGAGATATAATTTAAAAGTAGAGGAGAAAGGTGGCAGTAAGTCAGTAAGTACTAGTTGGAAAAGGCAAGGAAACAGATTCTCCACTACAGTCTCTACAAGGAATGCAGCCCCACCGATGCCTACATTCTACAAGTGCTGACCTTGAGAACTCTAAGATAATAAATTTGCATTGTTTTAAGCTGCTAAATCTGTGATGATTCATTACAGGACCGGTAAGAAACACACAACCTCCAGTGGAGTATTGCTCCTATTTCCAGAGGAGAAAAGTAAGTTTTAGAGAATTCTAGTGACTTGCCTGTGGATATATGTCTAGTCAACAGCAGTGCCAGGAATTAAACCTACAAGTCTATATTTCTCTGTGTGTGTGAGTGTGTGAGACTCTGAGCTTCTGTGTATGATTTTAACAATATTATAAGTGTAGGTTTATAGTGATTTTTCTTTTGTTTAGGGGTGGGAAAGGATTGTGGCTTCACGGGACAGACATAGGGAAGAAAGTAGAGACTCATTGAGGCAAATGACCCTCTGAGTTTTGAAACACGAGCAGTTCTCTCTTTTCAGGTCACCTCGGGGCACAGGCAGGTTTATGTTAAGGTTTGTTTGGTTGTTGGTTTCTTTTTCTTTAAATTTTATTTTTGTATCATGCCACATAATTACATATTTCCTTTTAGAACATTCTGTCATCTGGGAGATTTTCTTACAGAAATTCTAAAGAGCGTAGGCTCACAGGAAACCAGCCAAGATCTACATGAAACTATATTTATACATATGCCAAAATGAAATATATAAAATAAGTACAAAGACGCAAACTGGGCATTTTAGCTGAAGGCAATGGATGTGTTACCCTTAACAACCCCACGGTGTTACAGAGAATACTAGGATTAAACGGGGCTTCAGAGATTGCACCACAAAACCTTCTATGTATTTAGCCAAGAGCGTGTTTTATTAATTCTCAGAGTGACATTGTGAGGTGGACCCTTTCATTCCAACATTGCCACTGAGGCCTCCAAGGCTAGGGACACACAAGTCCATTGACCAAGTGTAGAGGTGCACTTTCAAAAAGCCAAGGCCTTGACCTGGATCGTCTCACTTCGAGCTGATGTTCTTTTTACTTCAGCACAAATGCCTTCCTCGCTTCTGCTTGTTTTTCAAAGAAGGCAACTGAGATCTCCAGAAAAATGGCATTGTGTACCAGCCTTCAAAGCAGAGAATGTATTTACTTATTTATGTATTTACTCACTTATTTATTCATTCATTCCTCAATATAATTATTTATTGAAACGTATGCATCAGAAACTATTTTGAAAACTAAGGAAGGGAATCAAATCCTAAAACAAAAAGAATAGAGAAACATCAAGGATAAGAATCACTCAAAGAACCGCACACCAGTTAGACATGGACCGACCCTGGGGATAAATCTGAACACCCTGTCATCAAAGCAAGTGAAGAGTGGGTTGCCTTTGAGCTTTCCTCATACTGACACCTGTGAGAAATTTCATCTCGGGGTCATCGTGGCCAGAACCAGCAGCTACGGACCTCAACTGCACTAATGCCCCTAACCGACCCCACAGCAGGCCTGCTCATGAAGATGCTCAGGCCTGTCCTAACATTAACCGAAACAAAGATCAGTGGAGGCATTGTCTGAGTGGTCTCCATCTGCAACTGTCACGCAAGGGAAAATTTAGAGCTTCTAGAAAAGGAAAGGAAAGGAAAAAGGATTCCATATGGAACTCTGGGCTATATTTTATCTACTCTACAATCCCCAACAATTGTAAGAAACACTAGCATTTCACTTAATGCTAAGGAAAAAAATGAAACAAAACAAAACAAAACAAAAATCCCACAAGACTGCCAATTAAACTCTGCAAAACCATTTATAGCAAGATACATCTCCATTTCGGAGATGTTAAAATGTGGGAAAACGTATACTTTAGAATCAATGAAAAATGCTTCACCACTGCAGAACTTATCAGAGCCTGTACGATCCCCAGGGCCCTGGGTAACCGTAAGAGGCGGTTATAGAGAGTAGTTTCCCCTCCTAGAAACACCGAACACTGGTTCTGAAACTAAGGTAACTTGGGATCCACACTGGAAAACACCTGTCTGAATAAAAAGGCGGATTTTTTGTGTTTCTATCAATTGCCAGTGAATATTTCTTACATTTGAGCTTTTGCAAATGTTTAAAAGGCAGAGAGCATAAGGTTATACTGTTTGTCAAGAACCTAGTGTGCAAATATCCTATGGTAACAGTTAGAAGTGAAATCCACATCCTTCAACCACAAGTCAGAGTACTGAGTGCTCAGGTGCTGGAAATCACAAAAAAATGAGTGCCAGAGTGAATCCCCCATCACCTGTTGCTGTACATCTCACTCCTGACCCTGGGGGAGGGGGAGGGCACTCAGGGAATACTTGCTGAGGAAGGTGATGCCTAAACCAGGACTTGAGGATGAAACAGATGTCTAAGCTAAAGGGCCAGGAACAAATGGGGGTCAGTGGAGCCACAGCAGAAGAGAAGTGGTACAGAGGAAACAGTGTTGCCAAAATTCTAGAAGCTGAAGCCAAGGACCTCATCCTGGAAGAGGAACCTGGCTGGAGGTGCAATTGGGAAGCTTACACTGGGAACGACTCCTTTGGCTGTGTTAATGGAGGCACTTCATGTGAAAATTATTAACTGAGCACTTAGTATGTTCTGGAGATAGAGCAGTGAGTAACTCACTCAGTAAGGGAATCACTAAATGAGATGGCTTTATAACTATTAGAGTAATTACAACTGGTTTGCTGAGTGCTTAATTAAGTATGCCAGCCCCCTGTGCATGTATAATTTCATTTAATCCTCACAAAGGAGGTACAAATTGCTTCTGATTCTACATGAAAGAGCAGAGTTTCAGAGAAATTGAGTGACTTGTCCATCTGGCTAGATGTGGCCAGAGGAAAGATGTGATATCGGATCTTTCCCAACTGGTACTGGAGCCGCAAGGTCTGAGTTTGAATCAGAATGTCCCCTCACTCACCAGCCCTGTGACCTTGGGCCAGTCACTGAGCCATTCTGCACTTTGTTTTCTTAACAATAAGATAGGAATCATAATAGCATGTCCCTTGTAGGGTTACTATAATAATCGAATGGGCTAACGTACACAAAACACTATGGCCTGGCACATAGAAAGTTCTTAATAAATGTTAGCTGTCATTATTAACCTGGTTGCAAACACACATATTAAAACTGATCCTACCCAGGACATGGAGAAAGGTCAGAGAGCTCTGAGCAAGTTGGCAAGGTCCCCTTGAGGAGGGCTTGTTTTGTTTTCCCTGCTTAATTCAACAGCATCCCACTTCCCTCTCACCAACTCTCTCAGAGTACCTGCTAATAGCTTTCCTTGTTTACAGTGATTCTACCAAGTGCGGTAAATTCCCATTTGCATGCTTAATAGACAATTTCCAAAGCACGTTCAAACTGCAGTTGGTTTTAGGAGATCTGGGTTTTATTTTCTTTTTTGTTCTGTTTATCCAACATTTGGATGGGCATTAACAGCTCACAACACACTTTCATTCATTCAGTCTTATTTAAGACTTTCACAGACTTTTCACCCTGGAGAAGCTCGGTTTATCCTGTCTTTCAGGTCCCAAAACCGAGAAGCCAAGGGCAATGGGTCACTAGTGAATATCATTAGGATCATTGTTTTTAGTTACTTTATTTAAGGAACACATACGGCACTAACTGTGCAGGACACTACTCTAAAGCGCTTTATAAATGCTGCTGCCAACTGCAATGTAAGTAATGTATTTAGTCCACATATCATCATTAGGTAACTTTCTCAAGGTCACACAGCAAGGAGGCAGCCACTGAGCTACCTAACTTCATCTTAATGGGCTAACAAGTTAACATACTTTGTGCTCTTTGGGACCAGCATTACATGAAGGTAGGTAGGTCTTATGAAAGTTTTATGGATGAGGAAACTGAAGGTCAAAGGTCCTAAGAGCCCAGCTTTCTGCCTAAGAGAGAGTGGTAGGGCTGGGATTAGGCTGCTATTGAATCCAAGCTTCCCTATAGGGTGCTCGGGATGAAAAGTGGTAATAGTTTCTGATGTCAAAATCCATTGTTGCTGTGCCTGCTGCTGTTGCTGTTGTTATTTGCCACAGAAAAAACAAGCCCCCCCCAAGTATTCAGAGGGAAAAATAACAAGATAAGAACACAGCTGATTCTGTATGCAAGCCTGCAGACCCAAAGCCATGCATAATTTACTCAACACTGCCCTGCAGTCACTTAAGCTGAGGAGAGACGCTATAAATTCAGCTCTGCATACCCTAATTTATTTCTTATTTATTTTACTGATACATATCCAGAGCCTCCAGTGAGCTGCTCCAATACCTGCTGGAAGGCACCTGCAGCCCCAAGTGCAATGAGGGCAGGAAAGGAGACCCTGATGTAAGCCCTAGAAGGAACAGTAGACATCACGTACTAGAACCATGCAAGTCAAGTTAATTTTCTGGTAAACTGGAATGAAACCCATGCACATTCCCACCTCCTTTTTCTGTGAAAAGTAAGACTGAAAAGGTTGCTAAATTGCTTATGCTGCTTTCTCATCTTGATAAATAAAGCAGTGAGCATCCCTCTCCCATGAACACAGGGTTACTTTTGGGAGCCACAGAATCACAAAAGGTGGGCAAATTTTCTGATATGAAGACATTATCAGAAAAGGAATGAAGAGGAAAAGAAAGGCTGCTATTTTCTTGAATGATTACTGAGGGACCAAACACTACGCTAGGTGCTGTCCACGGCAGAGGTAACTCCCACCAGGCTTTCAACAGGGAAAGTAAGGTCAGCTGGAAGAAACAGGAGCAATGGTGGCACAGCCATCTCTTTTCACAGCTGATCCACCAGCAGCCTGGAGACAAAAAGTGACACTTAGCATGTTGGCCCCCTCCTGCCTTCCCTTTCTGTCTCATATTAATGTTAAAACTCAGTTTGAGTTCATCATGAGCCAGAAGCTGTACCACCAGCTTTACCTGCATTATTTCCTTTGCCCCTTCCTGCCCCCAATTAATTGTCCTTACAGCCTGAGCATTAGGGCACAGAGAGGCTAAACACTAAATGTACAGTTAAGTTCCTGCAGAAATCGGGTTAGAAGCCTGGACAAAGCCTATACCCTTATGCACCACATCTGAAGGTTTCTCTGGGCCCACCTTCAAGACACAGGCTTTGGATCCAAAGGGCACTACCAGGTCAGCGGGGATGGATCCAAAAGGGGTAAGAGACCATTGAGAGAAAGATCATGACCATAGAGGTTGGGCATGGGTTCCATTTATCATATTTATCAATCGATTATTTAGCTGTCTTCATACATTCTTGTTTTCACTACCCAACAAAGGTCATACGCTTCACTATTGCCTCTTCTGCTGAAACAGCAGAGGCAGAAAGGTCACTTTACTGAAGGATGGGCCCAGCCTGCACTTCCACGCACTTCTTCCTACCACAAGGGGACACTTGGGCCTTGGGGACAGAGACTCACCCACAGAACATGAAGATGGTGCTGGAGGTGGCATCGTAGGGCAAAGGCAGAGTCTGCTGCAGGCACAGCTGCTCGCAGCCGCCGTTAAAGCCATCGGAGCAGTCGATGCCTTTGGAGTGGTCGTAGCAGCCGGAGCCGTCCTTCATGGGTTTCAGCTCTTCAGGGCACTGCTCAGAGAGAGAGCAACAGGGTGGTTATGGCTGAGGCGGTGGGGGGCCCCACCACGTCCTTTCCTCCCACCTTCTAAAGGGGACATGTGTCAGCTACCGAAAGAGATGAAATGAACGTCATCTTTCTATGCGTGGCCTTGGACAAGCCCCTTCACCTCTCTGAATCTCAGTGTACCCACCTGGAAAATAGGACTTTTGTGACTCTCTGCTTATAGCATTGTGAGAATGAAGGCTGATAATGTCAGTAAGGTGCTTCAAACACTGGTTGACATGACAACTGTACAGCAAACATCAGCTGCTGTTAATATTTTTTTTATAATTTTATTGAATCATAATTGTGTACATTGGTGAAATCACAGGGCACGATGTACTTCATATACATTCAGAAATATTTTGATCGTACTGTTACAGATAGCCTTCATGGCATTTTCTTGATCACTATATAAAGACATTGATACTCTACCTTTAATAAGTTTCATTAGTACCCTCCTAAGATGCACCGTAGAACTTAAGCATTTTGGCAACAAAAGGGTAAGTGATCCCATCTCAGGGTGGGAAAAGGACTCGAAGAGAAACTTCTCTAAAGACGACAGACGCATGGCCTACAGACACATGAAGAAATGCTCACCATCCTTAATGATCAGAGAAATGCACATCAAAACTACTTTGAGATATCATCTAACCCCAGTAAGATTAGCCCACATAACAAAATCCCAAAACCAGAGATGTTGGCGTGGATGTGGAGAAAGGGGAACACTTCTACACTGTTGGTGGGAATGCAAACTAGTACATTCC
>CAUYON010031756.1:0-18202 GCA_963573935.1 Arctocebus calabarensis
CCCCCCCCCCCCCCCCCCCCCCCCCCCCCCCCCCCCCCCCCCCCCCCCCCCCCCCCCCCCCCCCCCGCCCCCCCCCCCCCCCCCCCCCCCCCCCCCCCCCCCCCCCCCCCCCCCCCCCCGAACGGGGCAGAATATGCATCAGGTGGGACCAGGCTCCCTGATACCTGATTTCTCTCAGGCTGTGCTGCCAGCACATTATAAGCACAGGAGAGCCGCGGATATTAAGCGCTACAATGGTAAGAGTAGCTAATTCCAGACAAGGGCAGGGGCTGAGGAGGCCACTCTCCTCAGGTATTCTTCCCCAAGCATTGGAAGGACACTTCCTTTTGTTTAGCCAGAAGGCTTCTTGGATTGGTCAGAGGATGCTTTGACAACCCAGGAATACAGGGTGGGAATGAATAAGATGTTGGAAGGTTCTTTCCCACAGATGGGTAATGTTCTCTCTCTGAGAACACCCAGGTACTAAGTTCTCTTGTCAAGAGAACTGTCATCAGGTGGGTCCAGGCTCCCGGATACCTGATATTTCAGCCTGTGCTGCTAGGACACTCCGCTGGGCTGGATTCTGAAGCACTGGGACATGTTTGATCCCCAGATGCTGAAAAGAATGTATGGTTTTCTTTTGTACCCAGGCCTGGTCTCAGTATCAACTCTCCACTGGTGAACATTGGCCTCCAGAGAGTACTCTTAATTATGATACCATTTTTCATTTTTTTGTAAAGAAGAAGAAAAGTGATCTGAAGTGCCCTATGTGCAAGCTTTCTTTTTCCTCAGAGACAACCCCCAACTGTGTAAAATTTGTCAGATAGATTCAGCTCTCCTGGCTATAGTAACTTCCCTAAATGGTCAGGGATTACCGAGGGAGACGCTGTCACAACCTAGTTCAAACCCAACACCTACTTCTCCTGCACCTTCCTCTGTGTGTTCAGAAAACTCCAGGAGGGAGGCTGTCCCAAGAGTTTCTTCTGATCCTACTGGGACCCTTAGGAGGCAACCATATCCTTCTTTGTGTCCTTTGGTTGAGACTGCGGGTGATGAAAGGGGAAGTGCACAAGTATACACTCCATTTTCTCTGGCAGATTTGAAGCAAATTAAGGTTGATTTAGGAAAATTTTCTGACGACCCCGATAAGTACATAGATGTTCTTCAAGGGTTAGGACAAAGCTTTGACCTCTCTTGGAGAGATGTAATGTTATTACTAGATCAAACTTTAAATTTTAATGAAAAAATGAAGTCTTAATGAAGCTAGAAAGTGGGATGATTTGTGGTTCACGTCCAATACTGATGGCAGTATGTCTTCTGAGGAAAGGGACAGATACCCAACAAGAAGACGGGTAGTTCCCTTTGAGGATCCCGAATGGGACCCTTAGAAACAAGGTGACTGGAGGCGTAAAAATTTTTTTTTTTTTTTTTTTGAGACAGAGCCTCAAGCTGTCATCCTGGATAGAGTGCCGTAGCATTACAGCTCACAGCAACCTCCAATTCCTGGGCTCAAGTGAGTCTCCTGCCTCCGCCTCCCAAGTAGCTGGGACTACAGGTGCCCACCACAACGCCCGGCCATTTTTTGGTTGCAGCTGTCGTTGTTTGGTGGGCCCAGGCTGGATTCAAACTCACCAGCTCAGGTGTACATGGCAGGTGCCTTAGCCCATTGAGACACAGGCACCGAGCCTGCGTAAACATTTTTTTAACATGTATCCTGGGAAGTTTACATGGATCCAAGAAAAAGCCAATGAATTATTCTAAGTTATCTACTATTAACCAGGAACAAAATAAGAGTCCCTCAGCCTTTCTTGCTTGAGCGGCTTAGGAAGGCAATGAGAAAACATACTCAGTTAACACCCGACTCCTTAGTGGCCAAATTATTTTAAAAGATAAATTTATCATTCAGGCAGCCCCAGACATTCGAAGAAAACTCCAGAAATTGGCTCTTGGCCCAGATCATAACCTGGACAATCTTCTTAAAATGGCCACTGTGGTCTTTTATAACCGAGATCAGGAGAAAGAGGAGGAAAAGGAGAAAAGGGATATGAAAAGAATGACAGCTCTAGTGATGGGACTCTGACAAATGAGCACCTTTCAGGAGCAGAGGGAAAGAGAGGAGCTAAGAACCAGTGCTGCCCATGCGGTCAGGCTGGCCACTTCAGGAAGCACTGCCCCCAGCAGCACCACCAGCTGGGCAAACCACCTGGCCCCTGTCCAGAATGCAAGGGTGACCACTGGAGAGTGGCCTGTCCTAAGAGGCGAAGGCCTCCAGGGACAGTGATCCCATTAGCACCCAAATGGACCAAGTGTGCCTCGGGCAGATTCTCATGGCTCCAGCTTGTGTCATCACCCCTCAAGAGCCCGGGTTTGCCTTATAGTGGAGCGCCAGGAGATAGAATTTCTTCTGGACACTGGAGCAACCTTTTCTGTACTTCTCTCTAACCCTGGTCTTTTATCCCCCAAATCTGTAACTGTACAAGGGGTGTCTGAAAGCCGGTTACCAAATTTTTCTCTCAGCTTTTAAGCTGCAATTGGGATGACTGGCTGTTCATGCCTTCCTAATCATGCCTGAAAGTGCTGCTCCCCTTTTGGGGAGGTACATACTAACTAAAGCAGGAACAACCATTTATATGAATATGGGCAGGAACTTATATTATGTTTTCCCTTATTAGAGACAGAAATTAAGCCAGAAGTGTGGGGTACTGAGGGACAGGTGGGAAGAGCAAGATATGCCCAACCAGTCCAAATTAAATTAAAGAATCCCACCATCTATACCAATCAAAAACAATATCCTCTAAAAACAGACACTAAGAATGGACTAATACCCATAATACAGAATCTAAAGCGACAAAAATTATTAATACCTTGCAATAGTCCATGTAACACTCCTATTCTATGAGTGCCAAAGCCAAACGGAACCTGGAGACTAGTCCAAGACCTCCACATTATAAATGAAGCGGTCATTCCTCTCCATCCTGTAGTGCCCAATCCATGTACTTTATTGTCTCATATCCCTGAAAACGCTGCCTATTTCACAGTTCTAGACTTAAAAGATGCCTTCTTTTGCTTTCCACTTCATGAAAATTTCCAGTACCTTTTTGCTTTTGAAGACCCTTCTGACTCCAGCACCCAGCTCAGACGGACTGTTAGCCCAGGGATTTAGGGACAGCCCTCGTTTATTTGGACAAGCCTTAGCCAAAGACTTGAGTCGTTTTTCATATCACATAGTGACTCTTATTCAGTATGTAAATGACATTCTTTTGGGAATACCAGATGCAGAGGAATGCCACAAAGCTACACAAACTCTATTAAACTTTCTAGCTGATTGTGGGTACAAAATTTCCAAGGCTATATCTCAATTATGTGTCCCAGAAGTTCACTATTTGGATCTCCAGCTTTCACAGGGGAAGAAAGCCTTGGGCACAGAAAGAATAGAACCAATTCTGGTTCATCCTAAACCTTGAACTCTCAGACAACTTTGGGGCTTCTTTGCAGACTCTGGATTCCTGGATATAGTGAAATAGCTAGACCACTCTATTCTTTAATTAAAAATGCCCCCAAAGAGGGCCTAGTCACTCTAGAATGGAAACCATAAAACAGATAATAAGGACTTATGATGTATGTCAGAGAAACAATCCTTTAACTCATCATCTAGCTCCCCCAGGTATACAGAAACAAGGTAAATATCCAGGTGAAGACTGGCAAATAGATTTCACTCACCTCCCTAAAATACATGGTATACAATATTTGCTGGTATGGATTCTTTTACTAATTGGGCTGAAACATTCCCTTGTAGAACAGAAAAGGCCCAGGAAGTTGTAAAGGCTTTAGTACATGAGATTATCTCCAGGTTTGGATTCCCTCAGAGTTTGTAAAGTGATAATGGGCCAGCCTTCAAGGCAGCTGTTACACAGGGAATATCTAAAGCCTTAGGCATAAAATATCATCTACACTGCTCTTGGAGGCCCCAATCCTCTGGGAAGGTAGAAAAAAATGAATGATAAAATCAAAGGGCAGTTATGAAAGCTAACTCAAGAAATTCATCTCTCAGGGCAGAGGCAAGATGGCCGACTGGAGTCAGCTTTCCACAGAGGCTCCTGTCCAGAAGGAGAATTAAAGGACAGCAGTTTAGCAAGGAAGCTGATGGTTCGGATCTGAGCCAAGAGAAAAGGTTGAAGAACACACATCAACCCTGTTGAGGTGAGCTGTGACCCCAAGGATACAAACAAAAGGTACAAAATCCATTGCCAAGCAGACGGGAGTCCCCTCCCGTATGAGAACGGCTCTCAGTACACTCCATACAAACAAGTGAGCAGAGTTCAAATATCCTCCCATTTTATCCCATGGGACCGACCCTCTAAAAACCGGACCTCCTTTCCCTACTAGGGGTGCCATGGCACTCTCCTGCCAGGCATAAAACTGTATAAAACTGTATATATTCTCTACCTGTAATTTTGAACTCCCAGTACTCCCCTCCACTCTCACCTCAAGGTCTAGAAGCCTGTCCCCCATGGAGTCCAGACTCTTGGGCATTTTCTTGAGGGGTATGAATGGGGCATGGGCTGTTGCTGATCTGTGCTAATTCTCCGGCATTGGGAAAGGAGGACAGTCAACTGAGAGGGAACTGTACAGGAGAGGCGGTGCCCCGAGGCCCAGAGCAGCAGCGGGAACAATAGGGCTCACACCACTGGGGATATTTTGAAAGGACACTCCCAGTCTCTCTGGGCAACCAGAGGAAGCCAAGCATCTTCTCTGATGGCAGCCACTGGGACAGAAACTGGGACAGGTCCTATGAGTAAAGGGTATGCCTAAGGTGGTACCTGCCTGGAGGGAGCACAGGGACTGGAATGTGCTGGCAGAGACAGCAGACTCCCAGGGCAGGGCTGACCCAGAGGACTGCTTAACTGAGCCTCAGATGCACCCAGCCCTCAGGGGATCATAGCTGAGACAAAGATGGGCAGCCAGAGGCTGGAACTGACAGCTGAAGCTGAGCTCTGACTGCATTTGCCCCAACACAAACAGCAGCAGGAGACCAGGCAGTGGTATAGACAGGGCTGAGTTGCTCAGTGTCTGATCCGCAGGGGAATATAGCCAGGACAGAAACAAATTCTGCGAAGTTCTTCTGTTCTGTCAGCAACATCAATCAGTGGCAGGGCTGGAACTGAGTCAACCACCCCAGCCCCAATTAAGCACCCAAGGTTGTCAGGTCTCAGCTTCCCCTGCCGGATGGTGGCAGAGTGCAAAGGCCTGACCGAGGAGACATAAGATCTCTCTGTGACTCAGGCAGGCACAAACCCCTAGAGCATCTGCTCATTGAAGGAAACTGGATCACAGCCCTGCGGGGTTACCAGTGACTGTGTGTGACAGAAGTAGAAGGTGGGGAAGGAGGCATCAACCTTCCCAGACTAATTTATTTGCTGGGTGGGTCCTTCTGACCTCATAGAGCACTGGAGCGAGTCATACTTGAGCTGCCAGCAGACCCTTGCTGTCTAGTTGCCAGAGACCTTTTGAACTCTCCTACCTGAGATCAGTGCTGACTGGGACAATTGATTTGGACCTCTTGAACTGGGTCAACCACCTGGGTGTGCAGTTGAGGAAAGGTTTGATTTCCTTTTCCAATTGTGGCCCCTGGGGGGTGGGGTGACGCAATCACTGTTATTTCTCCAGAGCTGAGACTTCAACCCAGAGTAACTAATTCACTAGGGTAAGACAGAGGCCAGCTGAAAATAAGACAGAGACACTTAGTCCCACCACACCAAGAAGGCCCCCAGTTTCTCAGACCGTAGCACTGTATGGGTCCTTGGCAAAGCTCTATGGGAAAAGGTACAGACTCCAGTCCCAGCTTTTGGGCAAAGGCCTGGCCAATCACTACTCCTAGATCCCCCAGCCCAACTTCTCCTTATCTGCTCATCTAGCCAAACGGTGTAAAATAATCATGGGGTGGAATCAAAAGAAAAACTCTAGTAACATGAATAACCAGAGTAGATCAACCACCCCCCAAGGAATAATTTGGCAGACACAACTGAAGATCCCATTCATAAACAGATGGCTGAGGTGTCAGAAACCAAATTCAGAATTTGGATTGCAAATAAGATCAATAGAATAGAGGTTAAAACTGGAATTAGAAATTCAAGAAGCAGTTCAAAAAGAGAAGAAAAGGCAATCAAAGGTCTCCATATAGGGTCAGAAGAGATCAAACTTTCACTCTTCACAGATAATACAACTGTATATTTGGAAAACACAAAGGATTCTACTACAAAACTCTTTGAAGTGATCAAAGAATACAGCAGTGTCTCAGGTTACAAAATCAACACTTATAAATCTGTAGCCTTTATATATACCAACAACAGCCAAGCTGAAAAAAACAGTCAAGGACTCTATTCCATTCACAGTAGTGCCAAAGAAGATGAAATATCTGGGAGTTTGCCTAACAAAGGACATGAAAGATCTCTATAAAGAGAACTATGAAACTCTAAGAAAAGAAATAGCAGAAGATGTTAACAAATGGAAAAACATACCATGCTCATGGCTGGAAAGAATCAATATTGTTAAAATGTCCATATTACCCAAAGCAAAATACAATTTTTTTTTTTTTAGAGACAGAGTCTCACTCTGTTGCCAGTGGTAGAGTGCTCTAGCATCACAGCTCACAGCAACTCTTGGGCTTAGGTGATTCTCTTGCCTCAGCATCCCAAGTAGCTGGGGTTACAGGCACCCGCCACAATGCCCAGCTATTTTTTGTTGCAGTTTGGCCAGGGCCGGGTTTGAATCCATCACCCTTGGTATATGGGGCCAGCACCACTCACTGAGACACAGGTGCCACCTGCAACATACAATTTTAATGCAAACCCTATTAAAGTTCCATTGTCATACTTTAAAGATCTGGAAAAAAAATACTTTGTTTTATATGAAATCAAAAAAAACCTCGAATAGCCAAGACATTACTTAGAAATAAAAAAACAAAACCAGACCTGAGACTATATTATAAATTGATAGTGATCAAAACAGCATAGTACTGGCACAAAAACAGAGAGGTAGATGTATGGAACAGAATAGAGAACCAAGAGATGAACACAGCTACTTACCATTGTTTGATCTTCAACAAGCCAATTAAAAACATTCAGTGGGGAAGATATTCTCTATTTAACAAATGGTGCTGGGTGAACTGGCTGGCAACCTGTAGAAGACTGAAACTGGACCCATACCTTTCACCATTAACTAGGATAGATTCTCACTGGATTAAAGATTTAAACTTAAGACATGAAACCATAGAAATACTAGAAGAAAGTTCAGGGAAAACTTTTGAGGGAATCGGCCTGGGTGAATATTTTATGAAGAAGACTCCCTGGGCAATTGAAGCAGCATCAAAACTACACTACTGGGACCTGATCAAACTAAAAAGCTTCTGCACAGCCAAGAGCACAGTAAGTAAAGCAGGCAGACAGCCCTCAGAATGGGAGAAGATATTTGCAGGTTATGCCTCCAACAAAGGTTTAATAACCAGAATCCAAAGAGAACTCAAATGTATTAGTAAGAAAAGAACAGGGTGGGCAAGGGACTTGAAGAAAAACTTCTCTGAAGACAGGCGCACAGCCTACAGACACATGAAAAAGTGCTCACCATCCTTAATCATCAGAGAAATGCAAATCAAAACTACTTTGAGATATCATCTAATTCCAGTAAGATTAGCCCACATCACAAAATCCCAAAACCAGAGATGTTGGCGTGGATGTGGAGAAAAGGGACCACTTCTACACTGCTAGTGGGAATGCAAACTAATACGGTCCTTTTGGAAAGATGTTTGGAGAATACTTAGAGATCTAAAAATAGACCTGCCATTGGATCCTATAATTCCTCTACTAGGTATACATCCAGAAGACCAAAAATCACATTGTAACAAAGATATGTGTACCAGAATGTTTATTGCGGCCCAATTCATAATTGCTAAGTCATTGAAGAAGCCCAAGTGCCTATGAATGGATCAATAAATTGTGGTACATGTATACCATGGAATATTATGCAGCCTTAAAGAAAGATGGAGACGTTACCTCTTTCATGTTTACATGGATGGAGCTGGATCATACTCTTCTTAGCAAAGTATCTCAAGAATGGAAGAAAGAGTATCCAATGTACTCAGCCCTACTATGAAACTAATTTATAGCTTTCATATGAAGGCTATAATCCAATTATAGCACAAGAATATGGGGAAAGGGGCAAGAATAAGAGGAGGGAGTTGGAGGGGTGGAAAGAGGGTAACTGGTGGGATCACACCTACGGTGCATCTTGGAAGGGTACAGGTGAAACTTACTGAATACAGAATATAAATGTCTTAACACAATAACTAAGAAAATGCCATGAATGCTATGTTAACCAGTTTGATGAAAATATTTCAGATTCTATATGAAACCAGAACATTGTACCCCATGATTGCACTAATGCACATAGCTATGATTTAATAAAAAAAGAAAAAAGAAAAAAGAAACTCATCTCCCTTGGACTAAATTGCTTTCCATTGTTCCCCTTAGGATAAGAAATTTCCCTCAGAAACTTGGTTGTAGCTCATTTGAATTATTATATAGAAGACCCTTTTAAACTAATGATTTATTATTAGATCAAGAAACTAGAATTCGTAAAACATATTACTTCTTTAGCTAAATTTCAACAAATCCTTAAAAACCTCCCAACTACATTTTCACATTCAACCCTAAAGGAGTTTTTCTCTCCTGGAGATCTAGTCATGATCAAAACTCTTCCCTCTAATTCACCTTCCCTAACCCCAACTTGGGAAGGTCCCTTTTTTGTTATCTTGTCTTCTTCTACAGCTGTTAAAGTTATGGGAATATAGATTCCTGGATACATCATTCACGAGTAAAATCCTGGAACCCACCACCTTCTACAGGAGCAGACCATGAAGAGAAAGATAATCAACCACAGTCCACCTATACTTGTGAGTCTAAAGAAAATTTAAAGTTATTTTTTAGGATACAGTAAGAAAAGTGTTAATATAGTTCTCTTTTAAACATCACTGACTTTGTTCTTCTAACCTGACACTGTAATTAACCCTCTCCTCTCACTGTTGACACTGTAATTAACCCTCTCCCCTCTCACTGTTCTACCCTTGCCTTTTAACATGCTAATCAGATTTGTGTCTTCCAGAAATGTCATCAAGCCACACACAGTAAAGATGGTTCTAGTCCAAGATCTGATTCTATCGTGAACCCCTGGATCACTATCCCTCCAGAGAACCCAAAACTGCCCCCTCCTATCATTACCTGACTCAGCAGGAAGCTGTAGATCGAGTCTTTCTCCTTTTTTCCTAACAGCAGTTAGAGTTTCCACTTGGAGAGGGAGAGTTGATATAGGACAAGTGGCATCCCAGCCAGCTCGTGGAGCTCGAGGGCGCTGACTGGCTGCCTCTGCCTTGCTATGTTGGTATGGTGGCAGCAAGCAGCAGAACCAGTGGGCTGGAGGGTAGGCAGAGGGGCCCCATTTCCCAGGCCTGGGAATGAAAGGGATTGTAGCCATTCATTTGCCACCCACACACAACCCAGACATGCCCCAGACACATTGTTCCAGACATGACCCAGACATGTCCCAGACATGATGTCCCACACACCCTAAATGTAAATACCAAGCCCTGCTAAATTTAACTACTGAGGGCCAGACATGTCCCAGACATGTTGTTCCACACATGACCCAGACATGTCCCAGACACACTAAATATAACTACTCCAAGCCCTGCTAAATATAACTACTGAGGGCCCCATGCGACTATACATACCCCTAGACAAAGAGCCTACAGACAGACAGACAAACAGAGAGAGCTTTTCTCTCCCGACTTGGGTTTTCTCTCTCTGCCAGGAGCTCTGGTGCTTCTGTATTCTTTTCTGTAAATAAATCTTGTCTTACTACTGATCTGTGGTCTGTGGATTCATTCTTCGAATCACCGAGACCAAGAACCTACTGAAGAGTGAAATTCTGGTATCAAGGACTTCAAGATCAGCCTGAGTGAAAGTGAGACCCATCTCTACTAAAAATAGAAAAACTACAGGTGCCCGTAGTCCTAGCTACTCAGGAGGCTAAGGGAGAAGATTGTTTGAACCCAGGAGTTTGAGGTTGCTGTGATGACACCATGGCACTCTATCCAAGGTGACAGAGTGAAACTCTGACTAAAAAAAGAAAAATTAAATGTTTACTTTTAATTGACAAATAATGATTATGTATATTTATTTTCTTAATGGTATTTTTTAAAGAACAAATGTTTTTCATTTTGATAAAGTCCAATTTTATTTAATTAATTAATTAATTCATTTATTTATTTATTTTTGAGACAGAGCCTCATGCTGTCATCCTGGGTACAGTGCCTTGGCATCATAGTTCATAGCAACCTCAAACTCTTGGACTCAACTGATCCTCTTGCCTCAGCCTCCCAAGTAGCTGGGACTACAGGTGCCCGCCACAATGCCCGGCTATTTTTTGGTTACAGTTGTCATTGTTGTTTGGCAGATCCAGGCTAGATTCAAACCTGCCAACTCTGGTGTATGTGGCTGGTGCCTTAGCTGCTTGATCTACAGGCACCAAGATGATAAAGTCCAATTTTAAATAGTTCAAGCATATTTATGTCTTTTCTGTTTTATCTAGGAAATCTTATGGTTGAAAAGATTTTTTGCTTTTAGAATCCAGATATTCATAGTTTTAACTTTGATGTTTGTCTATGATCTGTGTTTGTATATAGTCTGAGGTAAGGATCATGGTTCATTTTTTTCCCCTATAAGGATATCTAGCTATTCTAATATCCTTTTCCTTATAAAATGACCTTTTCATTTTGTGGAAAACCAACTGACCAAATACATACAGGTCTATTTCTGAACTTCCTTTTATGTTCAATTGATCGCTTTATATATGCTCGTGTCAGTTACCAAACTTTCTCAATTACTACTGTTTTTCTGAAAAGTTTTAAAATCAAGTAGTATGAATCCTTCAACTTATTTCTTCTTTTTCAAAGTTGTTTTGGTTATTCTAGGTCTTTTGCAGTTCTGTACAAACATTTAGAAATGGCTTATCAATTTTTACAAAAAAAAATAAAGGGTGAAAAGGTGCTGGGATTTTGACTGGATTGAATCTGAAGAAAAATTTGGATTTCTTTTCTTTTTAATTTTTAAAAATCTTTTTTTTTTTTTTTTGTAGAGACAGAGTCTCACTTTATCGCCCTGGGTAGAGTGCTGTGGCGTCACACTGCTCACAGCAACCTCCAGCTCTTGGGCTTAAGCGATTCTCTTGCCTCAGCCTCCCTAGTAGCTGGGACCACAGGCGCCCGCCACAGCACCCGGCTATTTTTTTTGTTTTGCAGTTCGGCCGAGGCCGGGCCTGAACCCGCCACCTTCGGTATATGGGGCCGGCGCCCTACTCACTGAGCCACAGGAGCCGCCCTAATTTTTAAAAATCTTTTTCCTTAAATATTTGATAGAATTCATCAGTGAAGCCATTCGGGCCAGAGTTTTCTTGGGGGGAAGATTTAAAATTAGGATTAAATTCTTTTAATAGATATGACTCCAGATTTTTACTTTTGTGTCAGTTTTGATTATTTCTTTCACAGGATTTCATGTAAGTTATCAAATTTATTTAGGTAATAATTTTCATAATATTCTATTACACTTTTATTTTTAAAATGAGATATAATTTATATGCCATTAAATTCATGCCTTTAAACTTTATAATTCAGAGAGGTTTTTTGTATATTCACAAGATTGTGCAAACATCATTATCTAATTCCAGAAAGGTTTTATCACTCCAGAAAACAATGCTATACTCATAAGTACTCAATCTTCATGTCTCCCTTATTCCATCCCCTGGCAACTATTTATCTATTATCTTTTTAATATTGTTAGTATCTATAAACTTGACTCATTTTTGGTGTACTCCATTTCAGCAAAGACCCAGCTCCCAAGGCAACAATCTAAAGAGTTGAAGTCAATCACAGTCTGGGACTCTAGAAGATAAGAGAAGACACAATATTCCTCAAGTTTGTTAATCAGGCTCCTTATTGCCTAGCAGTGCTTGTCATCTAGCTAAAATGTGTCAAATTATTCCTTTGGTCTTCAGAGAAGACACAGTCCCAGGGTTAGTCACCTCTGGCCACCAGCGAACTCCAGCCTGACATTAAAATATTATTTTATTTGTGTGGTATAATATGAAAAAGTTTGGAAATCATGGTCCGACAGGGCTAAGTCTAGATTATTAAGGATAGCATCCAAGGGCCTTCTTTCATTTGACTCAAAATTCAAAATGGTTTCCTAACAGTTTTCAACCTTCCCTCACTCTATTCTTTTTTTTGAGATCGAGTTTCACTATGTTGCCTGGTAGAGTGCTCTGACATCACAGCTCACAGCAACCTCCAACTCTTGGACTTAAGCGATTCTCTTGTCTCAGCCTCCCAAGTAGCTGGGACTACAGGTTCCTGTCAAAAAGCCTGGCTATTTTTTGGTTGTAGTTATTGTTTAGCAGGCCTGGGCTGGGTTCGAACCCACCTGAACCCAGCCGTGTATGCGGCTGGCGTCTTAGCTGCTGAGCTACAGTCACCCAGCCCCTTACTCCATTCTTATTCTCAGTCCCCAAACATCCCAGATTCCAGGCAGAATAAACTCTGTAAATATAAAAAGACCTGCAAATTGTGCCTTTCCCTGTGAAAATCCTATTAATCTTTCAAAATTCTACTCAAATGCCCAGAAGCCCGTCTTACTCTTCCAGGAAAGGCAGGGACCATGCCTCTCCTTCCCTTTATTAAACAAGAGTTGGGGTAAATGCCAATTGAGGACCAGTACCAATAAAATCTCAGAGTACAAATTCCTTTTCATATTTTTAAAATTACCTTATGACAGGGCAGCACCTGTGGCTCAGTGGGTAGGGCACCAGCCCCATATACCGAGAGTGGCGGGTTCGAACCTGACCCCCACCAGCTAAAACAGCAGTGGAAACTGCAACAAAAAAATAGCGGGGCATTGTGGCAGGCACCTCTAGTCCCAGCTCCTCAGGAGGCTAAGGCAAGAGAATCGCTTAAATCCAAAAGTTGGAGGTTGCGGTGAGCTGTGACGCCACGGCACTGTAACCAAGGGTGACAGAGTGAGATTCTTTCTAAAAACATAAATAAATAACATTACCTTATGAGGTCAGGCACAGTGGCTCACACCAGTAATCCTAGTATTCTGGGAGGTCAAGGCAGGTGGATCGCCTGAGCTCATGAGTGCGAGACCAGCCTGAGCCAGAGTGAGACCTTATCTCTAAAAATAGCTGAGTGTTGTGACAGGCACCTGTAGTCCCAGCTACTTGGGAGGCTGAGGCAAGAGAATTGCTTAAGCCCAAGAGTTTGAGGTTCCTGTGAGCTGTGACACCACAGCACTCTACCAAGGGTTTCAAAGTGAGATTGTCTCAAAAATAAATAAATAAATATCTTATGAATAGGGCAATAAAGGGATTATCATCATCATTTTACAGATCAAAAAACAGTGGTATAGAAAATGGTGATAATTTACTAAACAGACACATTGAAGTCTATGGCAGAGCTGGGATAAGTCTCCTTTTTATCACACTACGTATCACTACCTAGGTTGGGGTTTTTTTTGTTTGTTTGTTTTGTTGTTTTTTAAGATAGGACCCAAAGTGTTTTATTCTAAAATGAGTTCTCTAAAACCACAAACATTTCCTAGCAGTGGTTTACACAACTGAGATTTACTTTAAGGTTTAAAGTAAAGACCAGAGATCAGGATTTCAGACAGGAGTGGATCTTGAATGTTTAGGCCAGGCAAGAGAGAGCTTCACAGAAGAGGGGAAGCTGCACTAAAGCCTTCTTTACAGCTTTATAATCCAGTGTTGGCCTCTTAGCAGGTTCAGAGTAGTTTTTTTGTGTGGAGGTAGGTGCAGAACACTTCAGAAAATAAGAGCACCAGGACCTTTTCACCTTAAGAAGTAATAATTACTTTGCCTTTTTATTTCCAGGCACCCTTCTTTGCCTGTATTGTGAGTAGATACTTTACATAGTTTACATATCCAGGTTTCACCAAGAACATTATGTTACTTCAGGTGTTTCTGTAAGCTTCCTGAAGGCAGAGACTGAAAGGATGCACAGTACAGTGGAAAATAAAGGTGGAAATAAAGAGACCAGCCTGGATATAGATGAAGACAGAGGTTCAAATTCCAGCCTTTACTTACTAGTTGTGTGACCCTAATGGTCTGACTTGACCTCTGTGAACCTTAGTTTCCACAATTTTTTTTTTTTTTTTGAGACAGAGCCTCAAGCTGTCACCGTGGATAGAGTGCTGTGGCATCACAGCTCACAGCAACCTCCAATTCCTGGGCTCAAGTGAGTCTCTTGCCTCCACCTTCCAAGTAGCTGGGACTACAGGCACCCGCCACAACGCCCGGCCATTTTTTGGTTGTAGCCGTCATTGTTGTTTGGCGGCCCCAGGCTGGATTCGAACCTGCCAGCTCAGGTGTACATGGCTGGCGCCTTAGCCCGTTGAACCACAGGCGCTGAGTTTCCACAATTGTAATATGGACCAAATTTCACCCACCGCACATAGTTATAAAAAGAAAAAAAAAAGGATATTTATGTTTTTTAAAAGTTCTCAGGCCTTGGGACTTGGGCTAACCTACACTTCAGCATCCCTCACTCTCATGCTTGCAGATGGCATTGTGGGACTTCTCAGCCTCCATAATCACATGATCCACTTCTCATAATCAATTCCCTCCTACATCTATATGTTCTATTGGTTCTATTAATCTAGAGAATACTGCCAAGTTACAAATGGGATTTGTTTGGCCTTTTTATGTTTTTTTTTATAAGAAGGGGGGGTTCAACACATTGAACATTTTCTTTTTCCTATTAAGCAATAGAGTTGATATGAATTAAAGATGTAGGCTGGGCGCAGTAGCTCACTCCTATAATTCTAGCACTCTGGGAGGCCGAGGCAGGTGGATTGCCTGAGTTCACCAGTTTGAGACCAGCCTGAGCCAAATTGAGACCTTTTCTCTAACAATAGACAGGTGTTGTGGCAGGTGCCTATAGTCCAGCTACTTTGGAGGTTGAGGCAAGAGAATTTAAGCCCACCAGTTCAAGGTTGATGTAAGCTGTGATGCCATGGTACTCTACCAAGGGTGACAAAGTGAGACTCTGTCTCAAAAAAAAAAAAAAAAAAATTATAGGTACACCTGTTTCTATCTATGTAAGCATAGACAGAATGTACACCGGAACTATGAATAAGAAGAACAGAGAAAAAAGAGGAAATTATACAAAGAATAGGTGGGGCTGATTTGCACTGGTTATCATACAAAGTAGCCAATCAAAAAGGTATTTAAACAGTTAAAAAGCACTGGTGGTGGTCATGTACACTGAATAAGCAGAAGATAGGTACAACAGTGTGTCCCAAGATAATATTTCAGCTTGCATAAGATAAATAATTTCACCAGCTAGTCCTTCATCTATAAGCTGTCCTCAACTATTAGCATGCATCACCAATTACCTAGAATGCTTGTTAAATTGCAGATTATTAAGCCCCATCCCCACAGTTTCTGATTTAGAAGGCCCAGGACAGAGGTTTAAGAATTTGCATATTTTATTTTTTTGTTTTTGTTTTTGAGACAGACTCACTTTGACATCCTTGAGAGTGAATGGCATCATAGCTCACAGCAACCTCAAACTCTTGGGCTCAACTGATCCTCTTGCCTCAGCCTCCCAAGTGTTGGGACTATAGGTGACTGCCACAGCACCCAGCCATTTTAGAGACGGGGTCTTGTTCTAGCTCAGGCTGGTCTCGAACTCCTGAGCTCAAGCAATCCACCTGCTTTGGCCTCCCTGAGTGCTAGGATTACAGGCATGAGCTACTGAACCTGGCCTAGAATTTGCATTTCTAAAAGGTTTCCAGAAGATACTGATACTGCTAGTTTTTGAACCATACTTTGGGAACTACTATCCACATGTATCACTAATTATAATGAACTATTATCAAAGTATAAGCAAGTTTTGGACAATACTAACATTCAGGTCACTATATCATAACGACTTGACAGTATTTTTAACTTTAGTCATGAGAGACTAAAAAAATTCATTTGAAGGGTGGCACCTGGGCGGCACCTGTGGCTCAGCGAGTAGGGCACCGGCCCCATATACCGAGGGTTTCGGGTTCAAACCCAGCCTCGGCTGAACTGCAAAAACAGAAAAATAGCTGGACGTTGTGGCGGGCGCCTGTAGTCCCAGCTACTCGGGAGGCTGAGGCAAGAGAATCGCCTAAGCCCAGGAGTTGGAGGTTGCTGTGAGCTGTGTGATGCCATGTCACTCTACCAAGGGCAATAAAGTGAGACTCTGTCTCTACAAAAAAAAAAAAAAAAAGAAGGGTGGCAACTGTGGCTCAAAGGAGTAGGGCACCAGCCCCATATACCAGAGTTAGAGGGTTCAAACCCGGCCTCGGCCAAAAACTGCAAAAAAAAAAAATTCATTTGAGGATAAAAAAACTTCATTATAAAAAAAAAAAACACAACCTATGTGAAAGATATGAACTAAAAGTCGTGTTATATAATAACTAAATTTCATTTAGAAAAAGGAAATTTAGCTTCATAACCAGTGGCAGGGGTCTGAATCATCTTGAGAAAGCAACGAAGTCCTGTGCCCCAACCTATGGATTGATTAGTTTGAAACACAGATCCCATTGCCAATTTGAGAAGGTGTTCTCTTTACTTTTCATCATAGTAAGTTTATTATTCTCTGGTCCTTTCCCTAGGAAAGCCAAATTACATAACTTAAATCTTGGGAAGATATCAAAGTAAACATAACAGTACTCTAGGAGAACATACAAACAAGTAAGAAAACAGAGAAGGTGTTGATGTTTTAGAACAAGATTAAGTAAACAAATTAGATTTATAATCAGAGTATTTGTATATGTTTAAGATTTTTTGAAACATCCCAGAGAATCAGCCAAACTAAACTTATAATTGCAATTATATTATTTAAGAGAATTTAAACAAATTTGTAGGCTTGGTGGCTATAGCTCAAGTGGCTAAGGCACCAGCTACATACCCCAGAGCTGGTGGGTTCGAATCCAGCCCAGGCCCACCAAACAACAATGACAACTACAACCAAAAACTAGCTGGGCATTGTGGCAGGCACCTGTAGTTTCAGCTACTTGGGAGGCTAAGGCCAAGAGGATCAGTTGAGGTTGAATCCAAGAGTTTGAGGTTGCTGTGAGCTGTGATGCGATGGCACTCTACCCAGGGTGATAACTCAAGGCTCTGTCTCAAAACAAAAAAATCCAATTTGTAACTAATGTTTAAATGTGCAATAAAAATTAATTTTCAAAGTTTTGGAATTAAACATTAAATAATGTATAAATAAATGATGGTATTCCTCTTGAGGCACAAAAGCTCCTTGAAAATGCCAAATACGTGAGAGATTTTTCACATCAGCCAGAAATGTGACCATTGGAAAGGTTTTAGAAAGATGTTCCAGAGTAGCTAAAGTAGTTTACAATCCCTTATACTGAAGAAACAGAATCCTGGCATCTCCAAAGAATCCAACTACAGGACTAAACACCTACTATGCAAAATGGGGAAGAAATGAACATTTATTGAGCAGCTACTTTGTACCAATCTGATCTCAGTGCCTGGCTCACTGTACATGCTCCATTAACTATTATCTACTATCCTAATATACACGTATGTATTAAAGAGGGGAGGGAGATTATAAAGAATTATATAATGCAGAAAATAGACTATTTTACCTTGAAAAAGTTGTTAAAGAATATACCAGGATGAAAGAGTAAGAAGGTAGTCTGGATTTTAAGCCACAGGAGGGAAAGACACAGTATCTTCTGCAGACAGTAAGTTCTTTGATGTGATCACAGGAAAGGACATTGAGGAAGAGGTCATAGCAAATGAGGCTGGAGAGGCAGGTTAAGATAAGATCATGGAGGACCTTGAATGCTGCTACATCAACCACCAACGAGTATGAACTTGGCATCTAGTGACTGGAAGAAACAGGATCAGATCTAGGTTTTAAGAAAATGTAACTGAGGGCGGCTCCTGTGGCTCAGCGAGTAGGGCGCCGGCCCCATATACCGAAGGTGGCGGGTTCAAGCCCGGCCTCGGCCGAACTGCAAAACAAAAAAATAGCCGGGCGCTGTAGTCCCAGCTACTAGGGAGGCTGAGGCAAGAGAATCGCTTAAGCCCAAGAGCTGGA
>CAUYON010031760.1:0-30262 GCA_963573935.1 Arctocebus calabarensis
TTGAGACAGAGCCTCAAGCTGTCACCCTGGGTAGAGTGCTGTGACATCACAGCTCACAGCAACCTCCAATTCCTGGGCTCAAGCGAGTCTCCTGCCTCCGCCTCCCAAGTAGCTGGGACTACAGGCGCCCGCCACAACGCCCGGCCATTTTTTGGTTGCAGTCGTCATTGTTGATTGGCGGGCCCAGGCTGGATTCAAACCCGCCAGCTCAGGTGTACGTGGCTGGCACCTTAGCCCGTTGAGCCACAGGTGCCGAGCCTTGTTAGCTGGTTATATTAAAGCCCCAGAATTATATCTTGTGCACATATCTAATCCTTTTTTGGTGTCACACAATTTAGCTTCATCACCAGCTTCCTCAAAAAAATTCTGGTAGACCAAGCATATTGTTGCTTTATTGAAGATTTGCGGGGCTGAATACAAGCATCCTTGGCAATGTGTGTCTCATAAGACCTGCTTCTCATTCCCTGTCGTACTTTGCTGTAAGGGTTTCATAAGGCCACCAGACAGGAACACACTGGCAGAAGGACCACACTGGGACTATGCTCTGGCATGAGTGAAGGAAAGTCTGCTTTCCTCTGGCCTTGGAAGAAGTTCTAATGCAATCCTCACTGAGGGCCAAGTTCATGGGTGCTGCTGCTGTATTTTGGCATGTGGAGGAGTGTAGAAAAGCCAGGAAGGACAAGTTTCATTATTAAATGGCAAGCTTCTAGTGTGATTTGCAAATTAAGAGACCCAGCTACAGACGGCTTGGATTTTTACCTATTATAATATATTCTACTCTAATACACTTCGTATTTGTATAGCATCCTTTTTTTCTTGATCTTAAGTGGAACTCAAAGCACACTATTTCTCCAGATTATTATCCATATACTTGTGGACATTTTTCATTGCAATGTTATTTGTTTGGGTGTAAATGTATTTTGTACTTAATCCCCCCCCCCACCTTGTGCTTGGTCTTATGGAGGAATCCAGAGAAATGAAGGCACTTTCTTTCAACATGTAGCTTATAATTTCACCAGGGAGAGGAAAAGAAAGTAGTAGCATGCATCTAATATAGAGAAAGAAGAATATGGCTGTGGGTGGGCATTTTTAAAGAAGAGGGGAGATGGAACTTGATTTCAGGTGTATAACAGGGATCATGATTTAGGTGAAAGAAGATGACTTTTGTGAAGGAAGCAGTAACATGAACAAAGGCAGAAGAAAGATTAGGAATAATTTGGGTAGGGGACAGTGAAAATATTGGCCTGTCAGGGGTGGGAATCAATGAAGATGGATTTAGAAAAGAGAAATGGACATAGCCCAGTGAGGGCTTCAGCTCCCAGGGAGAGGAATAGCCTTCTGAGCACTGTTCCAAGCTACCATGTGCTTGCTTATGCTGATGCAACTAGCTCTTGATTTGACTTCTGGAATCCAATCTGCTTGGCTCACAACAGGCAAAGTAATATTGTTAAAAATAATGGGTTAGTAATGTCACCTTGCTGCAACCCTTTGCTAGGTTCCTTTTGTTATTAGGAGAAATCCAAAACCTTTGACATTGGTCTCTGAGGCTCTTGTGATCTGGTTTCTGCCAATCTCTGAGCTTCTCTCACTCTCTTTACACTCTTCTCTGGCGCTTGCAGCCTCATTGGCTTTGATTGCATTCCCCAAGTGACCTCTGGCTCCCCTATCAGAATACAACAAAAGCCTTTACTCGTGCCAGGCTTTTCCCTCTACTTCTTTCTTTCAACTAATTGACCAGTCTTTATCTTATAAAATTCAGCTCATAGCTCACATAAGACTTCCTAGGAAGAAATTTCCTTCACTCCCTAGACTAAAATCCCCTATTTTATGCTCAACCCCCCTCCACCTGTACCTCTCTCTCTTAAAACTAAATTTCAGTTTGTGCTTACATATTTATTTATGAGACTATTTAATGCACTCTCCTGTTGGACTGTGAGCACCAAGAGGAAGGAAAACATGCTTGGTATGCTTATGATTGCATATCCAGCAGTAGTATGATGCCTGGGAAAAAATCCACTCAATCTGCTGAATTAATGAATGGTTGAATGAATGAAAGGTTGATGAGTGAATAATCAGCAATTTTCTCACCAGGGATTGGTTTAAGTTTGATATCTACTTTCTCATTATTATCAAGTTTGAGGGGAATTAGTTGTCGTTTTATTTAAGGGCTTCCTAGGTTTCTCTTTAGTCAGTTATTCTATTTTTAGAACTACCATTCATGATTTGGGAAATCAATTCAACACACACCCTTATTTTTTATTCCTCTGAGTCCAAGTTCTAAAACTGAAATGAGAAAATACTCCAATTTTGTTGTTCATTTCACATTTCAATTTTTCTCTTCTCTTTCTTATTCTGAATACTGTAAATGGTTGGAAAACTCAAACTTTTGCATTTATATTGCCCTTTTCATCAGTAGATTTCAAAGAGCTTTAAAAACATGTATTGATATTTATAATAGCATTTCAACCTACAAAAATATATCCACATTAAAACTCCTTTAAGAAACAGATGCTTGCCACAGTTTTACAATGTGCAATAACAATTTCAAAAACAAATTGGGAGTTTTGATTAAACTCTCTCAATTGACTAATGGAGAATTCCTACAGGAAGCACCATCTTTCTAAACCCAATGTCTCCGCAAAGTGTACATGAATTTAGAAAGCTGTTTGAAAACACAAGGGTTTGAAACACTTGCAAAGAGAAAATGGCAGGATAGCATTTACTCTGTTATTTCTAACTCTTGAATAATGTAATTGAATCTTTAGTTCTACATTTTCTCCTAATATATGCATAAGAAAACTACAAATTTTCCTTTAAGTACAAGATTTTGTGCTACCTTTCATATTTTGAAATGCTATAGTTTTATGTCAAAAATATTTTCTATTTTCCATTGGAATTTTTTTCTCTTTGACCCTTGGGTTCTTTAAAAATGTGTTGCTTTATTTTCAAGGTTTTTGGCCATTTCCTAGTTTCCATTTTTATTAATCTCAACTTCAGTTCTTCTGTGGTGAGAGAACATTCTTTGTATAGTTTCATCTTTTGCATTTTCTTAAGACTAATTGCGTAGTTGATATGCAAAAACTTCAATTGTTGTGAATGTTCAATGTGCATAATATTTATATCAATTAGATCACATTTGTTAATTGTTTTATTCAAATCTATTTTATATTTCCTGATTTATTACAGTTTTGTTGTTACTGAGCATTTGACAATGCTTACTAAAATCTCAAATTACATTTGTAGATTTGTCAAATTTTCCTATTTTTTACTTAATACATTTTGATGTTATGTTATTAGTACATATGCAGTAAGAATCTTTATCTACTTTTTTATCTCCATCTTTTTACTTTCAACTTGTCTTTTATATTTAAATGCATCTCTTCCAAGCTGCATATAGTTGTTTCTTACCCATTTTTACAGTCCAAAATTGGCCTATTTGGTCTGTTTACATTTAATGCATTTGTTGATATTTTTGTGTTTTCTCTTTGCCTCATCCTGATATTTATTCCTGGTTTCTACTTTGTAGTTCTACAGATACTTTTATTATTCATTTAGTGTTATATTAGAAGTTATAATATTTACTCTTAGCTTTGGTTAAAATCATCTGTAATTAAATACTTTTAAAACTCTCAGTGCAAGGACATTAAAATCCTTAAACTCCATTATTTCCTTTTTTCTTTCCATGCTAATCTTGATGTGCATTTCAATTCTCTGGATATTGTTAAGCTCAACATATCATTTTCATTGTCATTTCATCTTAGCCAATATTAACTTAGATTTTCTTTATGTATTTACCCTTTTCAGTGTTTTTAGTTTCCTGCAATTCCATGTCTCAAAATGTAATCTTTTTTTTTCTATTTTAAGGGCTTTCCTTAGTGTTTCTTTTATTATAGGTCTTCTGATGGCAGAAAATACATTTTGATAGAAAATATTTTTTTATATTGCTTTGATTTTTTTTCTTCTGTGCATCTTAAAAATCTTTTAATTTTGAAGTGATTGTAAACTACAAAGAATTGCATAAGTGGCACAGAGGGGTCCCATGTAACCATCATTCAGTTTCCTCCAATGCTTACATTTTGCATAATTCTAAAGATCTCTCCCATCTCATGATTGTTCAATAAAACAGTAATCTGTGGTACTACTGTGAAAAAACTATGCTGATGTCTTAAAGGTTATGGATCCTAAAATAGGGAGATGATCCTGGATTGTTCAGGGAGCATAATCTAATCACATAAGTCCTTCAAAGCAGAGAAATTTCCGTTTGAGTCATAAGGATGTGGCACCCATTACCCAAACTCTTTTCATCCCTGTTCCCTTCCCAGGCTCTGGTAACCACCATTGTACTCTTTACTCCCATCAGATCTACTTTGTTAGCTTCCACATATAAAAGAGAACATGAAACGCAGTACAATCTCTGTAAATTGACCACTCAAGGGACTGTAATAAACTGGCATATGGAGGTGGTTAATATAAGAAGTTAGGCCTGTCATACTGATATGTTGTAAGGAAGTAGTCAGTGTAGGGAGGTTGTCAACTCTGGAGGTTCTACTGTATTTGTTTCTTTTTTCTTAGATTATTTCAGATAGCACGATGATCTACAGTTCTATGCATGCTGCTACAAATGACAAAATTTTATTATTTTTGTGGCTAATATTTCATCGTGTATATACACCATGACACTTAGGTTGATTTCATATCTTGGCTATTGTGAATAGTGTGCCAGCAAACCTGGGAATGTAGTTATCTCTTTGATATACTAATTTCCTTTCTTTTGTATGCATTCCCAGCTATGGGATTGCAAGATCATATGGTAGTTCTGTTTTTGTTTTTTTGAAGGAAACTCCATATTATTTTCCATAATGGGCGCTACTACTTTATATTCCCACCAACGAAGTATAAGAGTTCCTCTTTCTTACATTCATCACCAGCATTTCTAATTACTCTTTTATAGCTGCCTAACTGAGGTGAGATGTTACCTCACTGTGGTTTTGATTTGTACTTCCTTCATGATTAGTGATGTTGAATTTTTTTTGTATATATACCATTTTTCTTATGGCCATTTGTTTGTCTTCTTTTTGAGTAATGTCTATTCAGGTCTTTGCCTATTTTTTAATTGGATTATTTGGTTATTTTCTTGCTGAGTTGTTTGAGTTCCTTATATATTCTGGCTATTAATCTCCCTTGTTAGTTAGATAGCTTGCAAATATTTTCTCCAATTCTGTAGGTTGTTTTTTTGGTTTGTTAATAGTTTTCTTTGCTTTTCAGAAGCTTTGTCACTGAATGTAATCCCCTTTTTCTATTTTTGCCTTCGTTGACTGGGCTTTTTTGCCCAAAAATATCTTTGCACAAACCAATGTTCTGTAGTATTTACAGAGTGTTTCTTCTAATAGTTTCATAGTTTCAGGTATTATATTTAAGTTTTTATTCTATTTTGAGTTGGTTTTTGTATATGGTGAAAGATAGGGATCTAGTTTCATCCTGCTGCATATGGACATCTGGTTTCCCCAGCACCATTTATTAAAAAGACTGGTCTTTTCATTGTGTATGTGCTTGGTGCCTTTCTCAAAAATGATTTGGATGTGTTGGAATTTATTTCTGGATTTTCTATTCCGTGCCATTAGTATATGTGTCTGTTTTAAAGACAGCATCGTCCTGTTTTGGTTACCATTGCTTTGTAGAATATTTTAAAGTTAGGTAATGTGATGTTTCCAGCTTTGTTCTTTTTGTTAAGATTGCTTTAACAATTCAAGTTTTTGTTTTTGTTGTTTTGTTTTTGTTTTTATTTTCTTGGTTGTTGTGGCTGTTGTTTTGTTTTTTTGTGGTGCCATACAAATTTTAGAATTGTGTTTTCTATTTCTGTGAAGAATGCCATTGGTATTTTGAGAGGGGTTGCATTGAATCTGTAGATCATTTTGAGCAGAATGGACATTTTAACAATATTGGTCTTCTAATCCATGAGCAAGGAGTATCTTATAATTTTTTGGTGTCCTCCTGAATTTTATAGTTTTTCTTATAAAGATCTTTAACTTCTTTGCTTTAAAATTTTTTCTAAGTGTTTTATTATTTTTAGAATTATATTTAGTGTGTTTACTTTCTTGGTTTCTCTTTCAATTTGATTACTCTTAGCATCAGAGTATCAGAGATACTACTGATTTTTGCATGTTTACTTTGTATTCTTCTACCTTACTAATTTTTTGTAAGTTCTAATACTTTTTTGTGATGTTTGTAGATTTTTCTAAATATAAGATCACATATTCTGCAAACAAGGACATTTTGACTTCTTCCTTTTCAAGACAGATGCCCTTTATTTCTTTCTCTTAACTAATTGTTCTGGTTAGGACTTCCAGAACTATGTTGAATACAAGCAGTAAAAAAACCTGAAATCCTTTCTCCATTCAGTGTGACATTAACTTTGGGGTTGCCATACATGTATGTATTTTATCATATTGAGGTATGTTCCTTCTATACCTAATTTATTGAGGGTTTTTATAATGAAGAGATGTTGAATTTTATGGAGAGCTTTTTCAGCATCTATTGAAATGATTACATGATTCTTTGATTCTGTTAATGTGATTTATCCTCTTTATTGATTTATGTATATGGAATCATTTTTGCAACTTCACTATTTTTTAAGTGTATGCTCCTGTAGTGTTAGGTATATTAACATTGTTGTGACACAGATCTCCCAGACTTTTTCATCTTGTTAGTTTGAAACCCTACACCCATTAAATAAATATTTCCCACCCTCCCCTAACCCCTGGTAACTATCAGTTTTCTTTCTGTTTCTATAAATTAGACTACTTTCAATACCTCATATAAGTGAAATTGTACAGTATTTGTATTTTTGTGACTGACATTTCACTTACTATAACACCCTCAAGGTTCTTCTACGTTGTAAATTATTTCCTTTTTTATTGCTGAGTAGCATTTTGTGATATGCATATACCACAGTTTGTTTATCCATTCACCTATTGATGGATATTTTGGTTCTTTCCAGTTTTTTCCTATATTACAAATAAAGCTAATACACGTATAAACATTTGTGTACAGATTTTTCTGTGGACATCAGTTTTTATTTCTTTGGGATAAATGCTTACCCATGCAATTGCTAGGTCAGATGGTAAGTATATATTTAATTTTGAAGAAGCTACTAAACTGTTTTCTTGAGTAACTTACAATTTTATATTCTTATTGGCAGTATATGAGAGATCCAGCATCTCCCCATACTCACTAAAATTTGATATTGCCCATTTGTTGTTGTTGTTTTATGGATGTTTTAATAGATATATAGTGAAAATTTATTCTGGCCTTAATGGCTAGTGATGTTGAATATCTTTTGTGTGTTTATTTGCCATTTGTATAGCTTCTTTGATGAAATATCTCATCATGTCTTTTGTTATTTCTAGTTTGTTTGCTTTTTTTAACCTTTAAATTTTTTTTTAATTCTTTATATGCTGTAGGTAAAATTCTTTGAGAGATCTGTGGTTTGCAAATATTTTCTCTTAGTCTTTAGTCAAGACTCACACTTTTGAATGGGAAGTCAAAGCCTTGGTCATGTACTCTAAACAAGGTCTTTCCAGAGCAAAATGTTTAGTTTTGACATCATGTCTAAAATCTTCCCATTAAAGGTTGTAAAGATTTTCTCCTATGTTATATTCTAAAAGTTCTATAATTGTACACTTTCCATTTACATGTACAATCCATTTTAAGATAATTTTTAGTAAGTTTGTTATTTAGGTTGAGTTTCATATTTTTGCCAATGGCCATTCATTACTTCTTCAAATGCTTTTAAAGTTATACCCTCTTTCTCCTCTCCTCTGGTACCCTCATGACACATAGTCGTATATTTGATATTTCATTATGGTTCCATAGGTTTCTAAGTTGCTGATCATTTGGTGTTTTTCTTTAGGGTATTTCACACTGTTATTCATATTGGGTTATTTCTATTTTTTATTTTTAAGTCCATTACTTCTTTTTTCTCTCTTCTCCATTCTGCTATCAAGCCCCTTCAGTAAAAATTTTTTTTTAAATTTTTGGTTGTTGGTTCTCTGACTTCATTGCAAAGACTTTTTAATTTCTTTTAAGGGATTCTATTTTCTCATATTTTCCAAACATGCTTGTAAATTAATTTTGAGAGCATTTTTATAATGGCTTCTGTAAAACCTTGGTCAGGTAATTCCAGCATCTGTGTCATCTTGGTGTTGATGTCATTGGTTGTTTTTTCTCATTCAAGTTGAGATTTTTCTGGCCCTTGTTATGACAGTGGAGTGATTTTTTCTTATTTTACCTGAACATTGGGTATTATGTTATGAGACCAGGGATCTTAGTTTAACTCTCCTGCTTTAGCTGAACTCCCCAATATACTTTGCAGATAGGGAGATGAAGGTGCCACATTATTACTGCCAGGTAAGTGTTGGGTCCAAGTCCTCCTTCAACCTGACTCTTCTGGACTGTAGGGGGGGGAGGGTCAGCCTCATTTTACCTGAGTGGTCATAAAATTCTTGATTCTCCACTAAAAGTCCTCTCACACCAACTCTGTTAAAATGGCACTTTATTACTGATGTGTGGAAGTAGGATTACACAATCTCCATCCCACTCTACTGACACCACACCTGGAATGGTGCTTGCTACCAGTTGGTAGGAATAAAAATTTCTACTCACCACTACTTGCCCTTCTCAGATACCATTGTGGGTAGGAATTGGAGAGGCACCTAGTTTGAAAACAAAACTTTTATACCAATGTCATTATGGAAAGCTAGGACAAACATTTTCAAAGTTGTAAACTATCTTAGCTATGTGAAAGCCAAAATTTTACTACGATCAAAGCTTCTATTATGTCTTCATAATGGATACCATCTTTTTCTTCTAAATCCACAAGTCATTAGGATGCTTTCAAGTTAAATGTTTGTTTAACCTTTTTCTGTTATTTAAACATGAAATAACGTATAAAGTATAGTAGAAATTTTATTGCTATATATCAGAAATAATGAGGGAAATAAGGAAACCTAACAATAAAAATGTTCTTGGATTCAATATTTTAAGGCATTTTAAAAATTTAATACGTACAGCAGAACTTCAGTATCCTATGAGGGATAATGAAGAACATATGTGAATGGAAAGATATGGCATATCATGCCACATCATTTTTTTTTAATTTTTATTAAATTATAATTGTGTACATTGGTGCAATCATGGGGCACAATGTGCTGACTTTATATACATTCTGAAATATTTTCATTGACCTGTTTAACATAGCCTTCATGGCCTTTTAATCACTATATGAAAACATTTATAGTCTACATTTAGGAATTTTCACCTGAACCCTTCTAAGATGCACCGTAGACGTGATCTCACCAGTCACCCCCCCTCCACCCATCCTCCCCCCCTTACCTCTTACCCCATTTCTTGTGCTATAACTGGGTTTTAGTCTTTATATGAAAGCTATAGATTAGCTTCATAGTAGGGCTGAGTACATTGGATACTTTTTCTTCCATTCTTGAGATACTTTGCTAAGAAGAATGTGTTCCAGCTCCACCCATGTAAACATGGAAGAGGTAACGTCTCCATCCATGATGTCTTTGATAGCATGTTGAAATGTCATTCCAGATTGTATATGAAACCAGCACATTGTACCCCTTGATTGCACTAATGTACACAGCTATATAATACACAGATTTAATTAAAAATAAATAAATAAATAAATAAAATGTCTAGTAGCCACCCTGCTCAGTATAAATCTTGTTCCTTTTGTCTGTCTCGAACACACACACTTGCCTGGGTTGTGGCAGCTGCTCTGCCTTCCAGCCTGTTGGACTGGCCGCTCAGCAGCCTAGTACCCCTTATGAGGAAGAAAGTTCCCCTTTTCCCAAAGTGTAAACCTTGTTATTTTAGTTAACAGTAGCTTAGGTATGGGGGTGTCAGGCCAAGGAAAAGTTAATTTATTTATTTTCATTTAAGACAGGAGAGAACAGCTGTGAGCTAATGATCATGACATCTGTACAGACACATACAGATAGGGGATAAATGCTCCATATCTGTGGATCATTGTGTATTTTATATAATTTGACGGAATGGAAGGGGAGTAAGGAAAGATGGGCCTGGGGTGAGTTGCTGAGAATGGTGGATGGTCGAATAATTAAGTTCAGACACTCATCTAGAAGAGGTGCTATATAGCTCATTGCTGAGTGTCCCTACAGTCACCAGATGGCCAAGGGGACCCTAGTGACATTCAGCAAGGAGGTATGTAGTACTTCTTCTAGAATGAGTCTGTGAACTCAATTGTCCAACCTTGTGTACACACCCACATATGTAGAAAGTGAGGCGACATTATGATTTACAGGGATTTAAACAGAATGGAAGATTCATTACATTAATAAAGAACTAAGCTAGTGATGAGATTAAAGTAATGTTATAATGTTATATTACTAAAAAAAGTAATTAAAGTTGAGCTTCAAAATCTCCAAAAATCTTTCACCTAAGTTTCAAGATTTAAAAATGTATTTTTAACTTAAACCCTATTACACTGCCTGTTACTGTCTCTCTCTCTCTTTTCTTCACAGGTCACCTGGTTGAATATCAGTGATTTCTTGTGCCCTAACCTTATATAATGTTATTAGGAATTCTATTAAAAAATAATAACCCTTGTATTTTACCTTTAAATAAATATTTGCTTATGAATATACTATACTATAAAGGTAAAATGTAAGTGTTTTTCTAGGTCAAAGAGAAGCCGAGTGAGACTAAATTCTGGAAACAACAATTGTTGATCTTCTGTCTCCTTGCCAGCCCCTGATGCAGTGTGGTGCCACTTCTGAACAGCCACTGATGTGGAGAGTGGGACCGAGGGACCCGGGGAGGAGAACGTCCCGTCTGGGCCTGTGCTTAGCTCAGTTAGCGGATCAGCTGGGACCAGCCTTAGGCTGCATCCTAGTTTCTTTTGAATAAGATGGGAAGAGTTGATCAGGTAACTTCTAGGGTCCTTTTCAACTTCATAATTGTGTGATCTTTAAAGCAAGCCCCAGAACTGAAAGAAAGCTGTCCTGGACGTGAGGCCGCCCCGTGCTGTGTGGATCACCTCCGGATAGCTCTTTGTAACTTGGTTGATGGATTTCAAATTGGCAAGAACACCAAACTCTGCAGAGACTAATTTCAAACCCAGGTTGATAAACTTTGATCCATCTGAGCCTGGAGAGTTTCTCGGCTTGCTATTATGATGGCGCTTTCTGTCTTTTGAAATGGGGAGAAAGGCTGGAGGCGGAAATCGCCATGTACTCCCCAGCCCTGGCACACTCCTTTGCCTCATCTGTCCAGAAACTCCTCTGCTCCCAAGAAATGGAACTGCACCCCTCACTTTGTTCTTTAATTCTCATAAAACAAAAGGTGATTTATGCGTTATTTTTTTGATGGTGATTCATGAAAAAATCCTTAACATCAATTATTGAAGTGTCTTTCTGTAAAAAGTAAAGAAAAAAAGAACTTTTCGGTTTTAACTTTTCACACTGCACTTGGCAAGTGAAAATATGTCTATGGGAGGAAAAACCTCATGTCACTGGTTTCAAATTAAATGTGGACCCAGTAGAAGATTTTTTTTTACCTCACTAGCCAGATTTGGGGGTGGAGAGGGGGAGGAAGGTCTTTAAAATGAGTAATGTGTACTCGAGACTCATTCTCAGTCCTGAGCCCTGTGAACATTCATTTGTGTAAATGCATATTTCTCCACACAGAGAATGCTTATTATAAGAGATGTTCTGCTCGATCAGTTAAAGTAAATGCATGTTCTGAAATCCCCTAAATACTCAATTTTCTGGCAACAGGGCCTATCTTATTAAAAAGTCATTTTATTTGCTTAATATTGCTGGAAAAGTAACAGTTATTAAATAAGCAGTTTCTCATTCAGCTGAGAAGCTCTTCGGAAGGCCCCGTTGAGAGGAAGGCAGAGTTGGTGTGTGTCCAGGCTGCGTGCAGGTGCACATCCCTAGCGGAAGACCAGCCTCCTGGGAGCACACGCAGACCTGGCATTGCCTGAGTGATACGGACATCTCAGGCCATCACCTATGCCTGAGTTTCCTCATGTACTTTGAGGGCTGTTATTATGAGATGTAGGAAAATCACTGATGTGTTATCATTTCATTTCATTTTATCTTCTAGGCAGTGTGCTTATAAGTTTAAAAAATCCAAATTATACACAGGTAAGTAAATAAAATAAAATGTGTAAAGAAACATGTGATGCCTCAATACAGGTGTTCCCCTACACCTGACAGCTTTCCATCTTACTTCTCTTTATGTTCCATCATATGTGTATATCATGTTCTTCTAAATTAAACTCTACCTATAGCCCTTTAGGCAGTTTCTAGTCTTTCCCTTTTAATCACGATAATGCCACAGTGAATAATCTTGCATGTCACACAGGAGGGCACAGCTATGCATGTGCACCCACACAGTTAATTTCTGGAAATGCAACTATTGGGTTAAACATTCTGTTCATCTGTCAACTTGATGTTTATTTGACATTTCCAACTTGCTCTCCACAGTGATCATATCAATTTCCATCTCCACCAAAGCTGAGAAAGAATGTCCACTTCCCCAGAAATGGCCAACATCACGTATCATCAGATTCCTGGTCTTGATTGACTTGATAGGTGAAGACACTGCCCTGGGTCAAGTGCATTGTCATTGTCACTTACAGCAACCTCAAACTCTTGGGCTCGAGAGATCCTTTTCCCTCAGTAGAGGGGACTAGAGGTAGTGTCAGAATGACCAACTATTTTGTTGTGTTCTTTAGTAAAGACAAGATCTTGTTCTTGCTCAGGCTGACCTCCAACTCCTGAGCTCAAGCAATTCTCCTGCCTTGGCCTCTCAGGTTCTAGGGTTACAGGAGTGAGCCCCTGTGCCTGACAAGTTCACATATTTAAACCATTCCATATAAAATAAGAAATAACTGATATGTTGAATGGATAAAAAAGTAATAAATTGGAAGTGAAAAGCTGAGTAAAAGAAATGAGACAATCAAAATGTCAGGAAAATATAAATGTGATCCAAATGGAACGTCTGAAAATTAAAAAGGTGAAATGACCTTAGAGGTAGGACAAGCTTCATGTAGGTTAGCAGCAGGTGAGACAGAGCTAAAGAGAAAAATCAAGACCAAGTGAGACTGAGTCTATTGATGGAGGTGTACTGGTAGAAATGGTTATTACACACACACAGAGGTTGCTAAAAAATGTTACACATTTTAAGAGAGGAAAACGCTATATTAAAATTGTTAATATTCAAGTCACATTTGACTTCTCCAATTATAAGATGTGCTCGGTGTGACTTGTGTTCATGTTTGTTATTAATATTTATTGAATATTATAATTTCAATAACTTTTTTCCTATTTTAAAATGTGTATGTATATTTTTTGCTGCACACACATACATAGACAAACAGGATAATATTCAGCCTTAAGAAGAAGGCAATCCTGCCATTTACAGCAATGTGGATGAACCTGTGGATGTTGTGCTAAGTAAGTAAACCAGATACAGAAAGACAGACGCTGCCTAACCCCACTCACATCCTCAATCTACTGTAGTCACACTCATAATGCAGAGGGGAGAAGGCTGTTGTCAAGGGCTGGGACAGGGCGAAAAAGGGTGATGTGGTAAAGGGGCATGATTACATACTTAATGTTGGCTAAGAGGGTAGATCTTAAGTATCTTACTATAAAACAAAAGAAAGAAAGAAAATAGCTATGTCAGGTAAGGGAGATAGTAGCCATCGTGGTTGTTATTTCAAGTGATCAAGCCAGACGCCTTAAATACATACAACTTTATTTGTAAAATATACTTCTACAGAATTACAAAAAAAAAATAGTTTTATGTAATAAGTAGTTTTTCTTAAAGTACAGCACTGAGCAATGTGTACATGAAAAATACAAAATCAAAATTCAGGGTACACGTGACAGCCGTGTTGTAGGGAGATGCCTCTCTCCGTGCTGAATGCTGAGGCCTCCACAGCCAACAGCCGTTTCCGTGTGGACAGCTCTGGTGGTCACTGCAGGACTCGTGTTGGAAGTCCACCCTGCAGGCCCAGCCAGCTTTTCACCTGCTTGTGTCTCAGTAGAAAGTGATATTGAGGTAGAACCACCAAGCTAAGCTGCTTCTGAATCCCTGACAAACAAAAAACGGTTTTAAGATACTCAGTTTTGAGGTATTCTTTCATATGTCAATAGAGAATGACTAGGTGGCTTGGTGTCTTAGCTTGGCTCGCTGTAATGAAACACCAGCGATGAGTTTACCCCTAACAACGCTGGAGGCTGGAGAGCCCACGAGGAAGGTGCTGAGTAATTCGGTTCTCTGAGAGAGCCCTCCCTCTCCTCCGACAGAAAGCCACGTTCTCACTGTGTCTGGGCTTGGCAGCTAGAGCAGAGAGGAAGCAAATTGTCCTGTGTCCTCAGTCCTTCACGGGGAGTCCTTAGCTAAAACAACTTACCCTCCCCGAACCCCATCTCCAAACACTTCCCACTGGGGGTTAGCACTTCATCATCTTAATAGAAGGCAAGATTTGTCAATCTAGACCAGTACAAGAAAAATATTAACATTTGAATAGATACATAAGCAATAACTGTTAGTCATTGAATTCCTTCAAAGCCACAAAATCATCAATGCAGGTTTCAAGTTATCTTTCCTCTAACAAAAGCAATCTCTTTTCGAATCCGAGGGATTTCTCTTTTAGGAACACGCTCATCTTCTCCTTGAGAACCCAACGAGAAAAAAAGGACTGGAGGTGCCAAGTGCTGGATCTAGGGTGGGCCAGCGAGGGCCCAGCAAGGGCCCAGCTCCATTTTCTGGGTGAGATAAGGCAAGGAATGGAAAAGGGCCTAACAGATGTCTGGATTTGAACTTCTTTCAACACCAGGAAGGTGGAGACAGCAAGAAAATTGCATTTTATTACTTTTGTAATTTCAAAGCTATGGTTTTTATGATGATCAAGGAATACTTAGATTGTTTCATTCATTCATTTATTCATTAGTTCCTCCACTTATTTACTCCTAGCTTAATCAATCCCGAGTATGTACTAACAGACAGATGGAAACTGCTCCTAGAACGCTCACAGCGGAATATGAAGGGCAACCTAACTATCATAGAATTACATGAGCGTTATCACACCCCCTAGAATGAAGAAGAGGGCTGATCAGGCTCGTTACCAGCTTTAGCCAGTGTTTTACTGCTCAGGATCTTAGTTATAAATAAGCTTCTGAAAGAATAATGACAAACAACATTTCTTTGGCAAGAGTAGAGGAGACGAGGACTTTGCCATAAAATATCGACCCCATTAATCGCCCTTTGCCCAGCTCCTTTTCCTCCTTTTCTTTATTTTTGCATGTGAGTTTGGGTTAAAGGCATTTGCACTTTAGTTTATAATTCTGGCCACCACTCGAACATCAACTCCACTAGGACATGGACTTTGCTTTCCTTGCTGATTTTTAGGGCTTAGGAAAGTCCCAAGAGCATTGTTCGGGCTCAAAAATGTTTGCTTAGCAAGAGAACTGACCTGTGAACTGAATTGAGGCTGCTTAGGATGCTAAATATATGAAAATCTCACATGAATAGAGTGTTCATTCCTACAAAGGCTAGACGTGATGGCTGGGAGACGCACAGCGCTTGACCGCTCAGTTCCTCCTTTGTCTCCACCCAGAAACGTTGCCTTTCTTTCTCTCCAGCCCATCAGGACGTCCTGGCACAGACCCCCTCTCAGACCTGGGCTGGAGTTGTTGGTGTCACAGCCTCCGCGTCCTCCTCAAGCCCCACGTGCTGCCCTCCGCCTCTGCCCCTGGTTGGCGTGTTCACTGTGAACTACCCACACGGTGTAGCTCTGCTCTGACACCCATGTTCCCATCCAGGCCCAGGGGAGACACCCCAGGGTGAGGCAGTGAACACCCCTTTGCCCTTATTCATTATGAAACCCTCTTCCTCTCGTGTAACCCATTTCCAACCCTTGGAAAGCCATCGTGAATTATACTCCCAAAGCTATGGTTATGTTGAACATATTTGTTAAAATACAGAGTTTTGTCAATGCTATGTTCTTGTCTCACAAACCTGTCGAGTGTGATCGCTTGCTTCCAGGATCTTCTTTCTTACAAAGCTACCATGGAAGGTGATTCCCCTTTCCTTGTGGGATATCACCTGAAGGGGACCCTCCCACTGCCCTTACACCCAGGCTACAATTGTCCTGCTGAACCACAGCCTTCACTGTCCCCTTTCACGTCAGCAGCAGCGATTACAGGGTTACGGCGTCCTGACGGCAGACATTGATGGAGTGTGGACTGTTCCTTGTACACTCTGACAGGTCTGCGTAGAGAGACTCCTTCCTTCTCAATCTCATTAATATGCTTTCCCTCCAACAGAACTCAAATGTTATCCAGAAAAGAAAAATTACAGACCAGCAGTGTATTGGACGGTAAATTATAATCCAACAGGCATTTGCAAGAGTTGTTATTGTCCGGTGTTTGTAGGGAGAACAGGAAAAGACGCCTGTGTTGGATGCATGGACTCGGGTCCTCACATCAATCACATGCCCTTAGCTTTTGGGCTTCAGCGATTCTCTTGCCTCAGCCTCCCAAGTAGCTGGGACTGCAGGCGCCTGCCACAATGCCTGGGTATTTTTTTTATTACAGTCATCATTGTTGCTCAGCTGGCCCGGGCCGGGTTCCAACCCAGCAGCCTTGGTGTATGTGGCCGACACCATAACCACCAAATCTCTGGGTTAGTGTGCTGGGCCTCGTGCCTCCCTGGGGAGACCAAAGTTCTATGAAGGGGGAGACGGTGCCTCGTTCACTGTGGTCTCCCCAAGGTGTTACCCACACCACAGACAGCCATCAAACGACACACTGTCCTTGGAGTTTAGCAAGTAGAACGTGAAGTTCACTTTATAATAAAGAAGATTAATATTTCTCAAGCAAATACTATGTGTCAGTTCCTTTAAATACATTATTGATTTCCCAGCAGGAGTTTCTATTTCCCATGAATATTTGGGAAATGTAAATGATTCTTTGGCAATTAAGTCAACCTGGGTTAATAGTTCGCTTCTTCTGTTCCACCCTCTCGTTCTCTTTTCACCATTTGCATTTTCCTTACGAGGCTCCAGTTGAGGAAGAACAGTAAGACCTCACACCAGTGTTAGAAAAGGTCCCTAAAATGCCGCGTGTCACTGTGGCGTGAGGGGCGTCCTGGGGTTTAACAGACAGGTGAGACTGTCTTTATGAAGCGTCCAGTTCTTTGCTACCAGTGACTCATTTGGCACATACTGTGTACCCTCCAGTGACAGAGTCAAGGGTCGAGTCCTTAAGATGTGACAGTTTTAAGTGCCAGGTCAAATGTCAAGGTCCATCATGCTCAGCACAGCAGATCTTCAAAGCAGGAAGCTTGTACAGATGGAGCTGGGGATTGTGAGACACAGCCAGTTGTCTTATCGTGACATCAAACTTTGTTTCCGTGAAAGAAAAAAAAACAAATTCATAATCCTGCTGGTGGGGAGTCCATCCAACTCCCTGGAAGCAGCAGTGATTGGAATTAGGTGGGTGTCTACTCAGGGTTCTGACTCCTCCCAGAGAGAATATTCACCAGGGTTTCAAATCACAGACATTGGTTTCTGCAATATTGGAATATATTTTACCTAAAGGGCTGTTGATCTATTGTACGTTGATGTCTTCCACAGAAAAGTGACAAACCAAAGGGCACCTCCAGCTCCGTGAGGAGGAGAGATTCTGCAGCCCTTTGCAACATGGAATGCCAGCTGTACGTTAATGGAGGATTTCATGGAGGGAAAAAACACCGGAAAGTGGAAAGCCAACAGTTTTGTGCTGGCACAAAACGACCACACATTTTCTATTTCATGTGACATTAGCACCGTTGTCCCTGCCAGAAGCATCAGTCCAGATGGAAATATTAATTTATTTGACCAGATGTGTGACAATGTCACTCTGAAAGGTGGTTTCAGAACACTGCACCGACATCTATCAGCACAGAAATCGCACAGCTGATAGGACAGATCTGAATTAGTGGCTCTCCAGCTGGACCTCGATCACTTCAAACCATAAAGAAAGCAAGGAGTTCGGAGCTAGGCGAGACTTTAGGCCACAGAGACATAAGTTGTGTTCTGCGAGCTTCTCAACTTAGGTGTGGCAAAATCGAGGATTGATTCTGGGCGCTGGGATCACCTAACCAGACATCTGTGCTCTGTGCCCTTAATCCAAGTGTTACATCTTTCTCCATCCAGAGACAGCACAGTGAAGCAGACGCAGCCAGATGACCAAGTCGGAGCCTGAATGGGTTAGAAGGACAGACGAGCCATTTCTGTTCACTCTCAGATCAACCAGGAACAGAAGCCAGCAAAGGCATTTCCAGCTAGGGGAAAGAGCGAGTGTGAGGTCACCGGGATGTGGAGAGGAAGAGAGAGATACAGAAGGACGGGGGGCTGCAGCCGGGTGAGAGAGGAGACAGCAGCCCGTGGCGGGGTGCGAGGTGCCAGCTTACCCGGACCTGGTGAGTCGGGCTTTACTCCACGTGTGGTGGGAAACCAGGGGAGGAATTTACCCAGAGCAGCAATAGACTCTGATTGTTAAGCACCTAACTGTGCATAGTCTATTCTAAGACATGTAATTTTTCAGGCTATGGAGCATTTAGGAGCAGATATAATAGAAAACACCTCATACCACCTTCTGTATTCAGTTAAAAAACATCACTCAAGGTCCTGTTCAAATGAGCGGTGAGGTTGAGAACCCTGAGAACAGACCTCAGTTGCGCAATCAGCCTGCTTGCTATTGGCCTGTCTCTTCTTCTAATTAATACATTTAATCACTGAGCACTTTCAGGATTGCAGGATGGAGCAGGTCGTTCAAAGAGCACGAACGTGTTTCCCTCTCAGTTCCCCCTCTTAGTAGCATCTGTCCCTTGGCACTTTTGTTAGTCCTAATGAATCAATATTGGTGCATCCTTTATATTTACCAGCGAACGGGTACAGTTATTAGTATTTCCATTTAGGTCCACACTTTTTGTGGCAGTTTATGGGCTTTGACAAATGCAGAATCCACCTGTATCCACCGTTATATTATCATTCAAAACAGTTCCTCACCCTAAAAATTCCCTGTGCTTTAGCGACCTATCTTTCCTTGCCTGCCCAAGAGCCTCTGGCAACCACAGATCTTGTTACCCTCTCTACCTTTGGGAGAGCTTTGCCTTTTCCCACATGTCTGATAATTGAAGCTACACAGTATGTAGCCCACTCAGACTGGCTTCTTTCATTAATAATGCACAGTAAAAGTTTCTCTCTCTCTCTCTCTTGTACCTTGGCAGCTCATATATTCTATAACTGAAAAATTATTCTGCTGTATGGATATACTAGTTTGTTTTTGCACTCACTTTTGAAGTGATTCTTAGTTGCTTCCATGTTAAAGCAATTGTGAATTAAGACGCTATAAGCAGTCACTGGCAGTGTTTGTGTGGATATAAATTTCTAGTGCGTTTAGATGAACACCCACCCAGGAGCGTGATTCCTATACTATATATTAAGAGTATATATGGCTTTGTAAGAGACTGTCACACTGTTTTGCAAAGTGGCTGTGCCATTTTGATTCTAATCAGCAGTAAAGGAGAGTTCTTGTTGCTTCCTGAAGCAAGATTTGGTATTTTGAGATTTGAGTAATGCCGGTGGGAGAGTAGCTGTATCCCACTTTTTTAGCTTGCAACTCCCTAACGATGTTGAGCGATTTTCCATTCATTTGTTTATAAAGAATAATGCACAAATCGCTCATACCTGTTATAACATCTAACACAGAAGCGCATAATAAGTATGAGCATGGCGATGTTCCGTCCTTTCAGCTCACTCAGTGTGCACTCCGCACGCGCTGTGTTCTAGAACGTGGGTCAGGCCCGGCATTAAGGAAGCAGAGGGGACGCAGACAGGCCTCTCTTCCTTCTAGCACAGGGGTTCTCAACCTGTGGGTCATAACCCACAGGAACTGTATTAAAGGGCCGCAGCGGCATTAGGAAGGTTGAGGACCACCATTTTAGGAGTTCATGGTCAACCAGGAGGACAGGTGCAGAAACGGGCCACAGGAATAGGAAACTCATGGGTCGAGACCCTCATGGGCAATATCAGACTCTTTCTTAATGAGATCATAGAACTTTCTGGAGTGAGGAATTATAGATCTGAGTTTACCAGCTGATGGGGTGAGGTACAGCCCTGGGGGGTTCAGCCTGGTCTCTATGCAAAACTACCAGTCTACTTCAGTTGTAACATCAAGTCCAATATGTACTGAGAGGTGATGGTGGATGGGCCGATACAGACCAATGTCAAAGGCGCCTGAGTGAAAAAATGACAGCTATTTGACGTATCTGAGTTAGTTTTTCGATAATGTAAGCTTATATTTTTATTAGATCTGGTTGCTATAAAAGTTTATACTCATAGTTTTTATAAAATGCAAATAGCTTTAGTGGTCGTGTTATATGGTTTTAATAATATAATACCGTGTTACCAATCTCATATCTTGTCCATTTTTAAAATATTTTTTAAAATTATCCTTTTATAACATGACAGAAACACAACAAAATGCAAATGTATCAAGATTATGTAACAATCTCCTACTTATGAATTATAATTATTCATATTATGGTTAGCACTATTTCATGCTTTTTATATATGTATGTCTATACATGTGTTATTACTTAGATTGGTCACTCAATGCTAGTTCACTTTATTAAGTGGAAGTTTGCAGCATTTATTTCTAATGTCTTCTGAATAATCCATCTATGAAATGAACAAATTATGATTAATGTACCAATTATCCTTTGAATGTTCAGGCATTTCCACTTTTCCATATATTAAATAAATCTGAAATGCATTTGTAGCATAAAGTCTTTGGAAACCAATTCAATTATCTTACTGGGATAATTCTTTATGAGGTTAAACTGCTGGGTCTATACTCTTATTTAATAATATTTTGATAAATATTGCTAAAGAAATCGATCTATAAAATGTGGCCATAATATGAGTATATACACAAACATTACATATTATAGGCATGTCTCTATCTACGAGTGTCCGTTGTTACAATGCCTGTAATTGTTTATTTTACTCTTTTTAATGTCTTAAGTAGACAATGTCAGTGTTGCTCTGTTTTGTTACAGTCTTTCCCTGCCTGTCCTAACTCTCTCTCTTCAATTCTTGTCATTGACAATCCACTGTCCACAGAGCAGCCAAGGAATCGCTTAGAAAAGTGTGTCAATCCTGTCACTGCTCCCACCTCAACTCTTTCAATCTGATCTTCTTGCTATTAGAATAAAACCCAGTTGCTTCTGTTAGATGGGGTTGCTTCCTCCCTGTCTGATCTCATTTCTTACTCTGACGACTGACCCCTTCTCTCTACTCCCCCATCCATACTCTTAACTTCTGTCCCCAGTGTTCTTCTTTCTGTTCTTGGGGCCTGATGGTCGTCCCCCCGGGGTACTATTCTTGAGACAGTTGCATGAGAGGCCTCTTCTGCTGGCTCAGGTCTCACTAACACATCACCTGCCCAGAGAGGGCTCCCTGCAGACTCCAACCAAGGGAGCCTCTGCCGGCTCCAGGGACTCCCTGCCAGGTGCCCTGCCCTGTGGCATCGACAGCCTGTGCTGTCATCTGACGTGACCTTGTACTTGCTTCTCCTTTGTAAATGTTTTCCCGTGTTCTCTGTTCTGCTCTTCCCTAGTGCCCTGCTCCCACCTGCCTCATCATAGGTAATTAATAAACACTCGTTGAATTATTAAGTGGAGCACTTTCATCACGGATTAGAAACATTATTTTTAAACATGGGCTCTTTCTGTAATAAAGCCGTTCCATTTCTGTCCCTTCTGTAGTAAATTGCCCATCATAACTTTAGTCCATTATCCCACGGGGATTTCACTGTCTCCTTCCTTAACTTATGGGAATTCTCAAACAGGCAGTACTAAAACGCTTCATGGCCTTGCTTCTAAATACCTCCAAATTAGTCATTTGCCTTTAATCTCTTAATAATCATTTCTATAACATAATATTTGATACATTTCATTTGCCAAATTGTTAGCATTTTTATTTTTTGCTGACTTAGAGTCCGCCTTGTGAAATCCTTTCCTATGAGTCAATATCCCCGAGTGTCTGTATTTCCCCCACAGTTGTGTGTATTCCATATTCCACATTAGCATATTAATAACAGTGAGATGCTGATTAAATCTTTTCCCCCAAAACAATGTCATTAATCCCAATATGGTTTAATCTCTGAGTATTATTTTCTATTGAATCGTTTTACTTATTTATTTCTAGATTACCATTTAATTTTCCTTATTTTAATTTTACAAGTGTTAACAATAGTAGGACATGGAATTTTATGATTGGGGGGGATTTATGCTATGCTGACTCTTCCAGATAAGTTTGAAGATAATTTTGTGAAACTTTACCTAAAATTCCATTGACATTAAAGTTGCAATTCTATTTTTTTCAACTGTTACTAATTTGAGTAGAATTGAAAACGTATTGAAAATTTGTATATTAATTCTTCTGAGGTCCACAATCTAAAGCTCTATTAATATTTCAACGTTGCATGGTCTTTATTTTAGTGCCTGTTTATATTTTCAAGTTGCAGTCATAAAGTTCCTTGAGGATTTCTTGATCAATTTATTTTCAGTCCTTGTTTCCATTGGGTATCAAACCTTGTATCTTGAAATGGTTATAATGTAATGAAAGAAATATTTTTTGTCCTCAAAAATTAGTTATTTTATTATTGTTACTTATTACCACAAGTTTTTAAAGCTGAATCTATTGGATTTTCCTTGTAAGCAGGATGTAATTTCTAAATGGTTTGTCTTAAATTTTGAAGAAAAATTGCTGACTAAGAATCAATCGCTGGCTTCCTTTGTAATTGTTAATTGTTATCTGATCTCATCTTTAAAGAATCATTTCCAGTCAGAATTACTCAGAAACACTTTATTACTGATTCATATTCTGGATCACATGCACGATTTGTTAAGATCTATAGGGATTTTACTTTTTGAGATTATAAAGCTCTTTGTTCTTCACTAAATATCTCCAAATTTGTTGCAATTTTTTTCTTTTTTGCTTTGAAAACTTGTCACTCTCTCCTACGCTTAACATCAGCTGTCACAATTCTGTTGTGATTTATTTTTGCCGCTTATAAAATTTTCAAAGAGTTATCTAGGCAAAGGTGGCTCTCTCTCAATATAGACCCAAGTCCACAGACATTTGGAAGTTATTTAGGGCTCGGATTAATTATTTATGTTAAACTTAGTTTGTTGCTTGCTATTGGTGAGTGAGTTTCTCAGATGTGTCACCCCCAGGAAAATGGACAGGTGGTTATATGAGCAGAGACAACTCGGAGGGTAAATCACAGCTGAGAAGGCAGATCTTGTACCAAGATTCACCCTGTAACACAACCGGCGACACCTGCCCTAAGTTACAGGTGCCCTGACAATTCTAGGTGAGGAAGGAAGGAACAAGGAGCCCCTGTCCTGAACCATGCCCACCACCAGCAGCCTGGGGACAAATAGAGATTTGTTCTACTTTTCCTGCTTTCTGGGACTGACTTAATAGTTTTCCAGAGATGTGCGTTTCTTTGCAGTTCATTAATCAGGTATATAAAAGAGAGAATCTTAAAAAGTATAAACAAATGAAATATTAATGGAGGAAGGAAGGAAGAAAAGAAGGAAATGAGAGAAAGAAACATAGAAAACAGGGAAAAACCATTTTCATTTGCTGAAGAAAATTAGAAGGCCCAGTGACTTTCAGTTTGCCCTGATAATATTATTCTGAGTAATTTTTAAAAAGCATAATAAATTAAATCAAGATAACCATAGAAAGGTGTGTATATATAGATATATGTTTTGGATATAAGATCTGACAATTAAATTCGTGAACTTACCCTAGAAACAGTGCTGACCACCTCATTCTAAATATCACTATGGTCACCAGACAGTCAAGGGGAAGGTAAGTGTAGTAATTTTCAGCAATGAGTTATGGAACTCTTGTTTCTTTCTTTCTCTCTCTTTTTTTTTTGAGACTGAGAATTATTATGTCGCCCTCAGTAGAGTGCTAAGGTGTCGCAGCTCACAGCAAACTCAAACTCTTGGACTTAAGCATTCTCCTGCCTCAGCCTCTCAAGGAGCTGGGACTACAGGTGCTTGCCACAATACCCAGCTGTTTTTCTGTTGCAGTTGTCTTTGTGTTTAGCAGGCCTGCTCTGGGTTCCAACCCACCTGCCTCGGTGTATGTGGCCAGTGCCCTGCACACTGAGTTCTGAGTGCTGAGCCTGAAGCTCTTTTCTAGGATGAGTTCATGGTCTTAATTGTTCGACCCTGTATGTCCGTAAGTCTGGCTGTACAAACACACACACACACCTCTAGCAACCACTGGAAGTTAAAAATTGCTTTTATGGAGGGTCCCCTCTGTCTTCATTGCCTACACAATTTATTAAAAATCTCCATATCAGCATCTCCATCAACCTTCTCTCAGTGGAAGTTTCTATAAAGGCTCACGGAAGAGGTAAGTGCTGAACTTGAGGACTATTGCCACTCTCTACTTCTCTTTGAAATCTAACAAAACGGGTTTCTAAACAATGAATGTACAGTAGACGTAATGCCAGCAGATTTAAACAGCCATCTGGTGTAATTATTCACGCTCCCTAAAAATAGGCCGTTTGAAAACGTGCAAAGTTCCTTCCTGATATAATTCAGTGTCTCTCTCCCCACACAGGAGCCGGTGAAGTGAGATTAAAGATGCTTTCCATGGGCAAATCTTGTTCAATTCCTATTGTTCTGTAAAGGAGCACCCACAACTTGGCTCTGGGAGTCAGCTTGGCATCCCGCCTTCCCTGTCGGAGCTATTCCAGCAGTTTGCCCTCCTCCCCTCGCCGTCACTATGACTGGGGCAGGTCGTCTTTCTCCGAGTTACACCAAAGCAAAGGGACCCACTGCTCCCCTCCGACCTCCGCCAGCTGCCTCTTCAGCGCACCCCACGCCTTTCTGCATCTGTCAGCTACCTGCCCATGGTTTCCGCAGCTCACACTCAGTGTTGATGTTTTCATTCACACTAACACTATTCCTTCTTTTACCACTGAGGCAATTTAATCATCAAACACAAAGCTCTTCCCTCCCAGTTTCTCAAGTTCTAGCAGAACTGAACAGATGAACACAAGTCTTTGGAATTGGTCTGTGTGTTTCTAAAGTTGGTCGCCTGGCAGAGTGGAGCTCCCACATTCCTTCAGCGGGCGAGGCCGTTGGCCATGACCATGCCCACCCCCACCTGCTGATTTTGTCTACTCTCCTTGGCACCTGGGCCATCCACTTTTTCTCACTTCCTTTTCTATTTTGATTAGTTTTATTGAGGAGATTAAACTTTGCAACATAATGTGGATAAATAGGGAATGTGTACTAATTCTTTTCAAAGCTCTTTCTCAACCTGGTACGGGCTTGACTAGAGGTAACTAAAACTCGGACTATAGATGGGACATAACCCACTCTATCAATCAGCTCCCCTGGACCATAGATGGGGTGTAACCCACTCTATCAGCTCCCCTGGACCACAGATGGGGCATAACCCACTCTATCAGCTCCTTGGGACCACAGATAGGGCATAACCCACTCTATCAATCAGCTCCCCTGGACCACAGATGGGGCGTAACCCACTCTATCAGTATCCCTGGACCACAGATGAGGCATAACCCACTCTGTGAGCTCCCCTGGACCACAGATGGGGCGTAACCCACTCTGTCAGCCCCCCTGGACCACAGATGGGGTGTAACTCACTCTATCAGCTCCCCTGGACCACAGATGGGGCGTAACCCACTCTATCAGCATCCCTGGACCACAGATGGGGCACAACCCACTCTGTCAGCTCCCCTTAGTCTACATTTGGTCAGCATTTGAAAGAGCAAAAGACCCTCCCTTGCGAGCTCAGTCAGGTGGAGGGTGTGACAACATGTCTGCCTCCTGTATGGCCGTCTCTGGCGTCTCCAGCTCATCCCCCGTGGATCCAGTGTGTGTGAGTGGGGCCCACAGGTGGGGCACCTATGCAGTCTCCCTTCTTCTGTGGTCGGTGGCCCTCCTGGGGCTGCCTGCTGTCCCCTGGTCTGCAGCAGTCTCCTGCACACCTGCTGCCCCGCTGCCATCTGCTCACCTTTCCTGAGCTCTGCTGGACACACCTTGCCTTTGTCTCAGAAAGCACAGAGGGATTTGCCACCTTACTATCTTTCCCTTCTCATTTCCTTCATTTCTTATAGTTATAGGACAGGTTAGGAAAACCCTGTGGCTTCCTAGCAACATCAGCTCCAAGTGTCTGTTTTCTTTTTTGAAACTTATGCCCCCGAGCTGTTCGCAGGAGTCCAAATAGTGCCGCCTTCTCAAAGACATCTACACCCTCATCCCTACAACTGGGAACTTGGTACCACACATGGTGTATTAGTCAGGGGAATCTGGAAAAACATCATAGATAGATGATATAGATAGATAGATAGATTAATAGTTAGATTGATAGATAATGATAGATATGTAGGTAGATTGATAGACAGATGATAGATGATTGATAGATAGATAGATAGACAGACAGACAGATAGATAGATAGGTAGATTGATAGATAGATAATGATAGATAGATAGATTGATAGACAGATGATAGATAGATGATTGATAGATAGACAGACAGATAGATAGATAGATAGATAGATTGATAGATAGATAGTTAATGATAGATAGATTGATAGATAGATGATTGATAGATAGATAGACAGACAGACAGACAGATAGGTAGATTGATAGATAGATAATGATAGTTAGATAGATTGATAGACAGATGATAGATAGATGATTGATAGATAGATAGACAGATAGATAGATAGATAGATAGATAGATAGATAGATAGATAGATAGATAGATAGATATCAGTCAAGTGATGATCATGGTGGCTAAGATGTCCCATCCTCTATCTTCTTCTTCTGCCAGATGGAGACTTAGGCAGGACAATGGAATACTTTATGACCTGAGAGGCTAAGAGCTGATGTTGTAGATTCCAGGCCAAGTGGAAAGGCCTGAAACCCAGGAGCACCCAGGGCAGGAGAAGGTTGGTGTTCTACCCCAAGCAGTCGGGCAGCCAGGTGGCTACTCCAACCTTCCTTCACCTGTGGTTCAGTTCAGGTCCTCCGCTATTTGGCTGAGGTCTGATCCACACCGGGAACAGCTTCAGCTCCCCTCAGTTCTCCAACTGCAATGCTGATCTCTTCGGTAAGGAAGGTATACCCCAAAATACCAGGGGTGCCCAAAAAGGTGCATACAATTTAAGCAATGTGATGTATGTATTAGTTTTCAGAGTTGAATTGAGTTACAGTAGCAATGTGTAGTATGACGTTTGATCAAAAGTTGGCATTAATGAAATGAAAGCTGGTACCACCACCCAGCAGGCAGGTCAGCAGCAGAAATCAGTGAAGCTCGGATAGTTGGAGAAGCACAGGACCAATGTGAAGGGGTGTCTGAAATTCAAGAGCGTTGTGGAAGTATGAGAGGCAGTGTGGGGACCTTAAAAGCTGTGGTGTGCCACAGAAAACCAGCCATCGTGGTGGTACTTTGGGAAGAGAGTGAAATGGCCGCCACAGTGATCCATGAGGTCATCTTGGTCACCATTCCTCACGCAGTTTGCCGTCATGGAAGTCTGGACAGTGACCACCTTCAGCATCTCCTGAGTCGAACCTGACTTGTATTCATGTTTTGATCTTGGCATAGATTGACTGTTACAATTTTAATGCAGTGTTTTCCTTTCTTAAAATGCGTGTACATTTGTTTTACACCTTCTTCTGTATTATTCAATCAGATACCTGTGCGTGCCATAACCCGTCAGGCTGACACATACAATTAACCCTCACACACAGCAAAAGAGAATTTTCACATGTGATTAAGGTTCTGGTTCTAGTGATAAGGAGATTATCACGGGTTATCCAGACGGCTCAATCTAACCATGTGAGCCCTTAAAAGCAGAGAATCTTTTCAGGTTGAGGTAAGAGAGCTGTGACCAAGAAGACGTGGCAGGTGTGAGTTGAAGGGGCACTGCCTGGTGTGGCCAGCTCTGAAAATGGAAGAACAAGGCCGTGGGACAGCAGTGAGGGTGGCCTTCAGAGTCAGGGCACAGCTTTCTGCTGGCAGTGCGAGGACACAGCTGAGTCAGATCTGCGACTTCCAGGAGCTGGATCCTGAAATCCTGACAATTCTGAATGAGCAAGGAGACTGATTGTCACACAGAGCAGGGTGGGACCACAGCCTTGCTGAGCCCTTGGTGTCAGCCCTGTGAGGTGTTAGGCATCTGGCTTACAGAACTCGGAGATTAAAAAAATAAAAATTGTGCTGCTTTTACCTGCTAAATGTTTTATAATTGGGAATAGCAGCAGAAAGTGAACATGCTGTTTTCTGAGCCCCCTTTCATGCCCAAGAATGCTGCACGGCCCCTGGTTTTTCCGAAATGGAACTTACAGTGCGACTGTGTACAAATGGAATTCACAGCAAGAGCCCCTTTAAACCCAGAACACAAGGATTCCCCATGCCTTTTTCTGAGCTGTGATCTCTAAATTCCAATTCTAGGGAAGTTTATATCTTTTCCATGTACAATGTCCTCACTGCTGTATTCTCGCGATGGAGTTTTACCCATCTGTGACAGTTAATTGTGTGTGTCAGCCTGACCCGGCCACAGAAGGCCCAGGTATGCGGCTAATTGTTATTGGGGGGTGTATCTATGTGGTGTTTCCAGAGAGATTTTATTTCAGGGGATGTACCGAGCAGAGCAGATGGCCCTGTCCTGTGCAGGTCGGCACCGTTTCTTTGATTACACCTAATAAAACAAAAAGGTGGAGGAAGGCTGAGTTAACGCCACACATCCACTGGAGCTGGTGCTCTGAGTCCCGGCCCCGCAGACCCAGGTTAGAGCTCGTACCTGAGCTCACCGGGGTCCCCAGTGTGCACTGTGCAAAGTGTGGGCTGTTCAGCCAGTGCAGTCACATGGGCAAGTTTAATATTGTCCGTCACAGACACGCAAACTTTCATGGTGAATGAACGGCTAAAGGGATGAATGAATAAAAACTATTGAAGCAAGTTTTTTGTTCCTTTTTATTATATTCCTCCTCTGTTAGTTCACTCCTTAGGGATGAGTTTACCTCCCTGCTTCTCCGCCGGCCCCCTTGTGTTCTTAGCCACGTGCTCTGTTTCCGAAAGCTCCTCTGCCCAGTGCTCACTCTCTCCTTACCTCCACTTACCATTTCTACGTGTAGATCCGAAATTTTTTCAACTTATGTTTACAATTTTATAGATTATATAAACAGACACTGTAGTCACAAAAATCTAGTGGATTTCCAGTTCCACCCAGGTCATCATGAGAGAAAGGGAGGGGGGGGTAAAGGAAGGAGAGGGAGGGGGATGTGGGGGGAGGGGGGAGAGGGAGGGGGGTGTGGAGGGGAGGGGGGAGTGGGGCCGGGCCTCCCGTCTTTAGATCCCACATCGATATGGCCTAAGTGTCCACCAGTGGACAAATGGATAAATGTAGCACATGTGCGTGGAATATTACCCAGCCAGGACAAAGAATGAAATCCTGTCATTTGCAACAACATGGATGGAACTGGAGGACTTTATGTTAAATGAAATAAACCAGGCACAGAAAGACAAATATCTCATGTCCCATTCATGGGTGGGAGCTAAAAACACTGTCTTATGAAGCTGGAGAGCAGAATAAGGATCACTGGAGGCTGGAAGGTGGTGGGTGTGCGAGGGATGAACAGGGCTTTTACTGGGTGTAAAAATGCAGTTAAATAAAAGGAATAATATCTAGGGTTTACAGCAACATAGGATGACTGCAGTCAAGAATGATTCGTTGTATATTGCAAAATAACTAGATGACTAAATTTGCAATGTTTCCAACACAAATGAATGATAAATGTTCGAGGCAATGGATATCCCAATCATTATGATTCAATCATTACATTGTTTGCCTGTATCAAAATATCACATGTTCTACATAAATATTTACAACTATTTTGTCTCCACAAAAATTTTAAAAACAATTAAAAAGATATGTCCCATGGAATATTATGCAGCCTTAAAGAAAGATGGAGACTTTACCTCTTTCATGTTTACATGGATGGAGTTGGAACATATTCTTCTTAGCAAAGTATCTCAAGAATGGAAGAAAAACTATCCAATACATTCATCCCTGCTATGAAACTAATTTATAGC